>APFE031544492.1:0-65059 GCA_000404065.3 Pinus taeda
TCGATGCGAATGCCGGCTTTCGAAACAACAAACCCCAGTAACCGACCCGTTTCTATACAGAAAACACACTTGTGTGGGTTCAATCTAATTCGATAATGCCTACACCTCATAAAGATTGCGCGTAAATGAATGAGATGATCAGCTTGATGTAATGAATGAGCAGGAAAATCATCGAGATAGGGTTGCACAATGTGATTTATATCATGAAAAGCATAAGACATGGCCCTCTGAAAAGTTGCCCTGGCGTTCTTGAGCCCAAAAGGTAATTTGCAATAAGCAAATGTCCCCCATGGACAAATAAAAGCCGTTTTTGGTTGATCAGCAGGTAGAATATTGATTTGATTGTATCTGGAAAAACCATCCATAAAGGAGAATATTTCACTGACGGCACAATCATCAATGATTTGATCGATATAGGGAGTTGGGTAAATGTCCTTTGGACGGGCTCGATTAATGTCCCTATAATCGATACATATTCTTATTGACCCTTTCTTGTTGTTAATAGGAACAATATTCGATACCCAATCCATTAACGAAATCGGATAAATGAAACCTGCTTTGAGTAATTTTTCAACTTCTGCTTTAATTGCAGCAGCTTTTCTTGGGTGGATCTGACACAAACGTTGCCGGATGAGTTTAGCATCCGGGTAAGTTTTGATTTCATGAACAACAATTGCGGGGTCAATTCCTGGCATTTCCTCATATGACCAGGCAAACACGTCGCGGATTTCTTGAAATAGGGCCTTATATGTTTGAATTTCATCTTCCGTACAAGCGCCACCTAGGTGAATGTTTTCAACAATTCCAGGCTTAACCAAAATGTCAATAGGAATAGTTCGAGAAATATTTCCCAAGTTTAATTCTGAACCAGGATTTTTCATTGGATTCTGAGCTTCCTTTACATATCCAGTCATAAAAATTGATGAAAAATCATTTTCAAAATGATCATTCTCGGGTAAAAACGAAGATCTATGATGAAGACCATCCCATGGTAAATCATCGATGCATAGGATTTCACGAATTTGCTCATAAGTGTGAACAAGTTTAGAAAACATTATTGAATCCGAGTTTGAGGTTGAAAGTGATTCCTCATGGACCACATCCATTAAGTCAATTTTGGTTGAAGATGTGTCAAAAAGCGATTGCATGGCCTGATACACAATTTCATATAGACTCAAAGGCATAACATCACCAAATGAGTCTATCTCAGATTCCGAAGGTACGATCCAAGGATCATCATAAACAATGGTTGTCTGACGAAATCATATGAATGGTTGCAATAGAAGACGATGCGTTGACAGGAGGAACAACAACATACAATATCCTATCTCAAGCAGAAAGAGATTTACTGCACCTCCCCGTAGGAGGAAAATTTAAAAATTTCAAATATCACAGAAACGAGTAAAGCAGATTACCAAATGTTGCAGAGCTGTAAGTAGTCCATCCGTCGACAACGCTTCTATTACCAATCACCAATTATATCACTGCATACCGTGAATAGATTGCACACACATTGTGTCCTCTTAACTTTCAGAGCCACATGCGTACCTTCGACCACGTGGCTCTGTTTGTTGCGTGCAACTTAGCTCTACCGTCCTTCGTGTAATCATCATGCGTTGATTTTTCCTCCGCTTTCGTTTGACGGCCACTTGCTCGCTCTCAACTTCCACTTAGATCGCCGACTGTACGGCGTTACGGATTTATTGATTATATATGTAGCACACTGCACGCCAAATTTTCTCTAAGAGCAATATAATGGCTGTGTTTTGGTGTTTTTAAAGTTTTTAGTTAGAATTTAGGTTAAAAAAATCTAGTCAAATTTTTATTTCTGTTGTTTAGATTAGGTTTTTAATTATATATAGATTCTAACGCCTTAGAAATTTATAAAGCATTTAGATTATAGATACTTCACAAGTCAAACTTACTATTTCAACAAATCCATTGTGAATAAATAGGACCAGAAAAATCTCAAAACATTTAACAAATAAACTAGGCCAAATAAACTACAGCCAAAAGTTTTCATTTTCATAGAAAGGATTATCTAGAACAATAACATGAGCATTAATCTACTTGTTAAACATTTTGAAGCTGTGTTCCATATATTTTTTTCTTTTACTCATCCAAAACTTGATAAGGATTGCTTGAAATTACAATTTTTTTTTAGTTTTTTATAATTAAAATGTTGTTAAAAATTTTCAAAATCTTAAATTTGTTTACATATATATAGATATATAATAAAACGCTTTTTAAAAAACAAAAAACCCGGATATGTCCATGATTCACCTAATTGGTCTAGGGCCCTGCAAATAGTGGGAGCCATTATCTCTGATTGGAACTTAAGTGGGACTCCAAATGCCGATTGTAATATGCTTTTCAATTGGAAAGATATTAAAAAGATGCGGAAATTCTCAACCAATTTTTGAGTGAAAGGTTTAAATTATTTTTCCGGTGTTTTTCATTGTCCAAGTTCCATTAAAAAGTTATTGGGATTAGGAAACGAGTTTAATCACATAAGAAGTTTTTTCTATCAATCATACTACTTTGATGATTGAAGCAATTAGTTTGATTGTTTATTAGTTTATTTTGAAAAAAATAATTGCAGTTTTTTTAAAGTTTAAAGGTAGAAAATAAATTTTGATAGTTTTAATAATATTTTAATTTATTTATTTTAAATTTCATTGATCCACTTTCTTACTGTGTAATGATTGTACTTTACCATCCAATTTTAATGAGTTGTACATTGGGACTTTAATAATATGTACACTGTGAATCGAAAGTATCTATCACATTACCAAGACTTTCTAGTTCGTGCTTTTGAACCCCAACTCCTGCTTGTAAATTATTAGTTAAGGTTTGTGGGACTCTCAAAACACTTTAGTAAGCTTCTCCCAATGGATAGAGGACTTCTCAAATAATGCCATTAACACTTTAGTAAGCTTCTTGTAATGGATAGAGGACTTCTCAACTAATAATGCCATTAAACTTCAATATCTAGTCGTTTCTAGCCTTCCTCCCTTCCATTATGATTCGATTCTAACCAGTTTGTCACACAATGATGAGAGTCTTGTTAAACTTAAGAACGATGTCTCACATGAGTAACTATTTCTCCACATTGCGTTTACTTTTAAAATTAAATGTTAATAAATCATCTTTACTAGGAGGGAGTCTTATATTGTTGTGCAGGGACTAATACTAGTTATAGTACTGGTCTCACACATCCATAAAAAAATATTCATAAACCATAAAAAAGATGCACATAAATAGTTTATATTAAGTTATATAATTTAGTCCAAAATGGGCCCACATTTTGATTGGGCCAACAAGTGTCAAGTTCCAAACCTTAACATCACAGGTTGACAAGACATAATGTCTAGGGATTTTTGATTCGGATCATCCACATGAGTCACTACTTCTCCACATTGTGATTACTTTTAAAAGTGTTCACTAAATGTTAATAAATCATCTCTACTAGGAGAGAGTCTTCTATTGTTGTGTAGGGACCAATACTAGTTATAGTACTGGTCCCACACATCCATCAAAAAGTATTCATAAACCATAAAAAAGATGCACATAAATAGTTTATATTAAGTTATATAAGTTATATAATTTAGTCCAAAATGTGCCCACGTTTTGATTGGGCCAACAAGTGTCAAATACCAAACCTTAACATCACATGTTGACAAAACATAATGTCTAGGGATTTTTTATTCGAATCATCCACATGAGTCACTACTTCTCCACATTACGATTACTTTTAAAAGTGTTCACTAAATGTTAATAAATCATCTCTACTAGAAGAGAGTTTCTATTGTTGTGCAGGGACCAATAATAGTTATAGTACTGGTCCCACACATCCATCAAAAAATATTCATAAACCATCAAAAAGATGCACATAAATAGTTTATATTAAGTTATATAAGTTATATAATTTAGTCCAAAATGAGCCCACATTTTGATTGGGCCAACAAGTGTTAAACACTAAACCTTAACATCACAGGTTGACAAGACATAATGTCTAGGATTTTTTTATTCAGATCATCCACAATATTGTGTTCATATTGTTGTTGACGTTTCGAATCCCAACGTGGATCCATCTTGAGGACAGAAGTGATAGATTGGAAGAGGAGTTAAAAAACAAAAAACAAAAAGCCGCGTCATTCTCTAAACCGAAGCGTATGTGAGATTAATTACTAGAAAATTTATATTTAATTTATTATATTAAATGTATTTTTAAATTTTATAAGTAAAATTTTTAATAAACATGCTTTGATTTTTATTCTATATCCGTTTTATAGAGATTTTTAATTAAAGTAAAACTTTTAAGTATTAAATAAATTAATATCCTTTTAATGAGAAATACAAAATAATAAATTTATAATTAGTATATTAATACGGATAAAAAAAATTAGAGTATGACAAACAATAATTATTTATTAAAATTCTACTAATTTTGTGATAAAATTATCATGTTAAATTAATATTAATATTTTAATAAAAGTCCTTATGTTGATAAAAGAAATTAATTTTTAAATTCATTGTTAAATAAAAAGATTATTAAATCTATTAAGTTAATGAATGATTAAATTTTAAAATATTAATAGTAACTATTAGATTTCCTAGTTCATAATGACTACTAATTTATTCTTAATGAAAATAATTATTATGAATACATAATTAAAATAAATAATAAATATTTATTATAAATAAATATTAATTATTAATAATCAATACTTAATTCATAATTATTAATTAAACCTACTCATTAATGTTATAATTTTTATTTAATTCATAATTTTAATAAATTATTATTATAAATAAATAATAAGTTACTAATTTATTAATAATTAATACTTAATTCATAATTATTAATTAAATCTACTCATTAATGTTCATAATTATTAATACAATCTACTTACTAATGTTAATAAGAATTTACTTATTTATTTATTTATGTTTCCTAAGTAATTAATAAATAGAGAGGTCATGAAAGAGGGCTCATATATGGAGTATACCTTTAGACAATCTGGAAGTGTTGATATGCCTAATCACCGGAAGCCAGTTGTTGTTAATCTCATTCCCACCATCTCTGTTGAGGTTATTTGGACATTTCGTAATTTCAAGCACCTCTCTGATTTTCCTCTTTTGATAGTGATCTTCCCTCGCAATAATCTTGACGCTCTCAAGACAAACATGATGCTTGGTTTTTGACACAATGTCCCAAGTACCTCCAGCAAAATACACTACAAAACATTCCATTGAATTCTATTTAAGAGTACACCTATCCCATCAAACAGTCACCCACTAATTTTTACTAGAGCAACACATCCCATTGCTCAGTAATACCTACACAAGAATAGGTGAAATGTGTGTCGGCCATATGTACATGTGTGTTTAACCATTCAACCTATTGAAGACAATAAATGACACAAACCCTTTAGATTCAAGTATTAAACACACCATCCTTTTCAATTCATGAATTAAAAATAGGAAAGCACAAGGATCAACCATGAAAGATTATCATACATTTGATCATTTACAAATCAATCCAGACCACACATTTGAATTTGGGAGATGGAAATCCATGCCAATCTTCCCTAGCAATTAGATTCTATATAGAAAACTATAAAACATCATTCTACTTATCAGCTATTGGATACATACAATTGGAGTGTTCATACAATGTTACATTCATTCTATGCATAAGCAGTTGGAGACATACGGACGAAGTGTGTGCACATTGTTACATTCATCCTATTCATTAGCTGATGGAGACATACAAACAAAGTGTGCGCACAGTGTTACATTCATTCTATTCATCATTTTTTGGAGACATATAGGTATGTTTTTGTTGAATAATGTTATTTTTGTTGAGAAACAAGGGTAAATTAAAGCCATTAGAGCCAATATCACTTGTTAAATAGATCACAAGATCGAGAAGAATTTCTATATGAATAACAAACTCGTTGATTTATAAACCAATTTCAATCACATTTCAATGCCAATGTAACCTCAAATCTGACCCCTGCAATTCAATATTAGACTACTATAATAATAAAGAATATCCTTTGAAAGAGAAAATTATGATGTCAGGTAGATTCACTGTCTGGTTAGAGAAGCATTTCTAAAAGAATAACATATCCATTGGTTTAGAAATTCTTTTTTAATTATTAGAATATCAAATTATTAGAATATCAAATTAAAATGAGATAACTACAAGATTGCAGGAGCAGAACTACAAGGAATTAGAGGACCAGCTATTCCAATTAGAGAAGAACTGAAACTGGATAAGTTGGATAATTTGGACCAGAAACTGACAAATCACACTTCAGTTCAAGTGTTTTATGGACCATGCTGAGCTTCTACATATAAAGGGGCAACATTGAAGGCATATAGTGCACCACTAGGTGTGGAAAACCCAAATTGTAATAGTTGTGAGAACATGCTATATTATCTCCATTTTTGTTAAGGTTTATCAAGGTCCTGCATAAACTTAAAGTGAAGGTTTAGAGTGTTATCATGCAAATCTGCATCAGTGGACTTGCCTAATAATTATAGGCCATCTAGCCTTACCACGAATACGCCTCTTTGTTTGGACTAGTAATTTTCTTGTCTCAAGGGGGTCCCCTAGGTGTTGTATGCTACCAACAAACCAATAAGTCTGTAAATAAGAAAATTTGTTTGGCACACAAAAAGCTCAGTGTGATTTGTTTCCCCTAAGTAGTCAACAACAAGGATAAATTCTTACATATATTAATGATCATTGAGAGCAGATGCCTCCAACAGTATATAAATGAGTGAAGAAGGACAAAACTAAAAAGATATGTGCCTTAGGTGAATCTGAAATCAAAATAAGTACCAAGAAAACCAAACATTGCAACACATCTAACAACTATTGAGACAATAGATTCTAAGAACCAGGGATACGACATAATAGAACCAAACCAAATATTATTTGAGGTTGAATTACACCACAGCGGGGGCAACATTGAAGGCATATATTGCAACAATAGGTGTGGAAAACCCAAACTGTAATAGTTGTGATATTTTAGTTATAATAATTAGGATAGAGTAGGAACAAGAACAAGAAGGAAAGCAACCTCTTACTTGTATTTGACTTAGGCTTTGACTTGCAAGAATAAAAAGAACTGGAACTAAGAATTTGAAAGGGAATAACTACATAGGGGAGAGGCACTAGTACATGAACGCCTCCACCTTAGACTTTTAGAATTTGAAAGGGAATAACTACATAAAGAGACTAAAACTAAGAACCCTTACATAAAAATATTCTAACCCTTACTAGGAATAAGATGAATGCCAAGAACAAAATGAATGGCAAGAACAATTATTTGAGGACACAAAAATTTAGTTTGGTTGAAGAAATTGTGTTATGTCAAAGCGGTTAGAAAAAGAAAGAGGAATAACTCATATTTTTACCGACTAGGAATAAAATGAATGCCAAGAACAAAATGAATGACAAGAACAATGATTTGAGGACACAGAAAGCTAGTTGGGTTGAAGAAACTGTGTTATGTCAAAGCTGCTACAAAAATAAAAAGGAATAGATCTTCTTGATAAACCATATTTTTACCAACTAGGAATAAAATGAATGCCAAGAACAATCATTTGAGGACACAAAAAAATAGCTGGGTTGAAGAAACTGTGTTATGTCAAAACTGTTACAAAATTAAAAAGGAATAGCTCTTCCTGATAACTCATAAAAATCATCTAAGAATAAATAAAGAAGTTAAAACCCTTACAATTACGAGTTTCATATCCAAGATGTATTTAGTTACAATATATAGATAAAGCACTGATTGGTGTTTCTCATTGATTGCAAAGGCCAATGAATTGCCTTGTTTCATAATACTATTTTTTAAAATCAAAAGTTCATGGTAACTCTGCAGGTTATTACAACGATGCCAAGAGTTTCTATTGCAGATCGTACGAGGAGAAGGAGGAGATGAGGGGCGAGGGGGGCTCAACTATGATCCAGTTCATCAGATGAGGATGGGGGGGGTGATGTGAATCCTCCCAATTCGCCTAGTAATGTTGTTGAAAAGGACACGGTGGCAGCAAATCATGTTATCCCACCATCAACCACAGAGTGGCCTTCGACTACAGTGCAAGGTAGAAGTTCAACAAATAAAATTAGTGCCATCAGAGGCTGGACAAAGAAGGAAATGCTAGCTGCAATTGATGACATTGAGTTTAAGGGACATTCAATCTGTGCCTCTGAAAAAAACATGGTATTGTTGCCTCTAACATACATTATTGGATAGATGGTTTGCCTAATACAAAGCGTAGAGGGCTTGTTACAGTTATGGCTAAAGAGGAGGAGGCCAAGCTGGTTGAGTGGTGTAAAGAGATGGCCCAATTGGGACATGGGTTAGAGCTTATACAACTTAAATCCACAGTAGCTCAAATCTGTCATGGGAGCCCAAACCCCTTCAAAGATGGGTTTCCTGGTAAATCATGGTGGAGTGGATTTAAAAAAAGGAATCTAAACCTTGTGCTATGTACAACTGAGGGCCTTGATAGAGACAGGGCTTTAAATCTATGCCCTACAATTGTGTCTAAGTTCTATAACACTCTTTTTGCTGCATATGAGCAACAGTCATATGCCCTAGACCATACATGGAACTGTGATGAAAGAAGCTTATAGGCAGGAAGGAATTGTGGTTTGCGGGTAATTTCCAAGTGAGGGAGAAAAAATGTGCCTAAGATTTTGGCTAAGGGAAGGGAGTGGATCATTATTATTTCTTGTGTCAATGCAATTGATTCTTCAATCCCAATATTTTCTCTATTCAAAGGTAAAACACAACAAAAAAACCATATACATAATTGTGAACTAGGTGCATGCATGGCAACATATCCCCATGCATGGATGACAAAGGAACCATTCCTGAATTGGCTTTGTCACCTTGTTGCATTTGTACCAGGTGGTGTCTCGCCTAAAAACAAACACCTTCTGATTTTATATGGCAATGGAAGCCACATGGTTGTGTAAACAATTGAGGAGGCCAACAATTTTGGCATTGATCTATTAACATTGCTAGCTCATATCACTCACAGATTGCAACCCCTTGATGTCAGCGTGTTTGGGCCTTTCAAGAATTTTTTCAAGGTCAAGCGAGCTTCGTGGATGGAAAATAATCTAGGGGTGGAAGTAAATAGGTTTGAGCTAGCTGAGCTTGTAATTAAAGTATTTAAAAGGGCTCTCACACCTTCTAATATCAAGACTAGATTTAGGAGGACTGGTATATGGCCACTCAATGTTCATGCTCTTATGCATGATACTAGTTGTAGCCAAGAATTTTACATGGAAGTTCAAGAAGCAGAGAACTTACAAGACCATGTTGATGCCCAAGAAGATGTTGTTGTTTTTTTTTTGTAGGCAAAGGTGTTACTCTTTTCTTTCTATTTCTTCAAATCAAAAATGTACATCAAAATGGGTGAAGCCTTCCACTCGCCCACTTGGGGAAACCGAGTGGTTCAGCCACCTGAAGTTCTTAACCGTCGACCAAAAATAAAAGGACCATAGTCTGTTTATCCAAGCTAAATACACTAGATAGTCTTTCAAGTTTCTGATTCTACTGTCATGCATATAACTGCTATCTGTCTCTAAACTTTGAACCTTGCCTACCTTATCTATATTATGCATATTCATCAAAAGGAAAACATAACTAAACTTACTCAGCTGCTACCTCTGGACGCTGGGTAGTCTCCTTGTTGCCCTGTTGTTGTCCTTGTTTTAGCATCTATTGAATCTCGTCCAGATTTTTCTCTTGCATCTCCAAAGTGATCTGAATAATGCGAAGCTCCCTCCTCAAATTTGGGACTCCCTGCGCCAATTCTGCCATCTCAGTTGTTGCTTGCTCCAGGGCCTTAGCCAATAACCTCTTCATTACCCAGTAGATATGGAGGGACTGTTTAAACATTGACATTCTACCTCTAGTGTTGCCAGGATCATGGATAAGAAATTCCCAGTCTTCCATCTCAGAATCCGACTGAGCTTGAATGGCTTCCTCCTCCATGTTCTGAATAATTCTCCTAATTTTGGGGCATGTGTTCTGAGTATAAGCCCTCTCAGCTTGCTGGACTTTCTTCTCCATCGTCTGTCTCATCCTTCTTCCCGGTCTCCTCCTCTGTTCACGTCTTCCTCCCCTTACTCCTCGGGCTCTGTTCGCTCTGCTACCTCTCCAATTGCTTGGTTCCAGCTCGCTTTCCGCTTGCCTGTTTTTCGGTTGACATCCTCTGTGCATAACCCTTCCTCCTCGCTGGCTCCACTGCTCATCACTGGTTTGCTGCTGCTTCCATTCATCTTCGCTTCTGTTTCGCATCCTATCTGCATCCTCCTCAGAGTCGTCGAAGATCTCGTATATCTCTTCCACTTTCTCCTCTTTCATAACCTCTTTGCCTTTCCTGTCTCTTTCTCTGTCGCGCTCAGCTTCCATCTCTTCAACAATCCTAGCTCGCTTCCTGGTCTCCATAGTATAGCTCACCGGGAATTGGTTTTGCTTCTCTCTGGAACTTCTCGCCGTCCCTGCTCCTCCTATCCCTCTGTGGGTTTCAATGACTTTCTTCCGCTGCCGAGTCCCTTGTTGCCAAGCCTTTATAGATCTTCCTGCCCCGCTCCTCCTACCTATCCGCTTATCCTTTCGCTGCCATCTGTTAATTCGGCCTTCGCCTTTCCTATCAATTATCCTGTTAGTTTGATTTCCATTTATGGACTCTGACATATCCTTTCTTCCTCTTCGCCGATTCTTAACTTTGATTGGATTGCTATAAGGTTGATTTTTCCTCTCTGTTTTCGCACATTCCAGTTTTATTCCCGCATGGTGATCTATGATATCTTCCCTAAGCCATTTCTGACAATCATTAAATGTCTGAGCCTGTTTCTCCATATCAACTGTCTGTTGCACGAATACTAAGATTCACGTGTGTAACCTATTCATTATTTTCCTTCGATGCTTGGTCATGGTCATTATTGATAATATTGGCCAGCTCCTCCCATTCTCTGCTGGGTCGTACCGTCCTCCATTGGCTGTCAACCTTGCCATCTCGACCTTTGCAACCCCAGTTCACGAGGAAATCCGCCGCTCGATTTCCATTCCTTTTCACATGATTAAGGATCTTGTATTCAACTCCTTTCAACAATTCTGCTATCTCTTGGATGATCCCAGCCATTCGCCAATTGTTGGTGACCTGTTCCCAATTCTTTCCATTGTTTAGCTTCTTTAAGATTTCAATTGCCATCTGACAGTCCCCCTCAATCTCCAGATTTTTGTAGCCATTGCGGATCACAATTCTTAGCCCTTGGTGAACTGCCCATAACTCAGCCTCATTGTTTGTCATCTCTCCACCCCACTCGGCATAGATCCACCTGGTGTTTTCCTGGTTATCGCGGAAGATTCCTCCGAATCCAGCATTACCTGGGTTCCCCTTCGACGCCCCGTGTTGTAGATCTGATCCAAAAATATAAGACAATAGAAATAAACCAAGAATAATATGATAGAAATAGATAGAAATGGTTATTTATTATCAAACCCTTACGGTAGGGCAACACCATATATTCACTCTTTAAGGAAGGAGAACACTCCACAAGCCATATGCCTGTTCATACAAGAATACTTCTCTTCATGTCCTCTCCATGTGGAGTCTCTAGCCTCTATATAGGCCTCATACATACAATACCATGCATCAATACCATGGTTTACTCATACCATCAACTAATACCATGGGCCCATTACATTATTATTAACTATTTGTGGTCCCTTACATGATATGGGTTAACCACCTTATTTATTACTATGGCCCATCCCATTATTACATTATTGCCTTGGGTACCTCCCTTTGTACCCCATATTATCCCCCCTATGTATATAACATTTCCAAGCCCCCTAAACATAAATAAAAGTGGGAATTTTTTCCACCTTTGGGATTGTACACAATTGTTCTTTAAACAAAGTGCATACATATGTGATGATTATCAAAGAAACATGTGTATTATTTACTTTCTAATAGTCAAAAAACATATATATGTGATTGTTACAAAAAAAGAGAGCATGTCTATTCAAAATACTGAAAAATAAAAATAAATCCAAGGTCTAAAGCATTTTGGTGGAAGGATAGATCAAAACAGGGATCATAGACTCTAAAACAATGAAATAAAACTGCTAACCACCCATATTAGGGATACAAAACTCAGGAAAAATAATCAAAAAGTAATTTCCTAAAGGAGTCACTGATTTTGTTTGTGGGAGAATTCCCTAGGGCTAGAGTTGAAAGCCCCAATAGAGTGAAAGGCAAAGATCAACAAAGGAACTCAAACAATCATTTCAAACACTTAAAATTCATAAATTAAGCAAGTGATACTCACAGATGGGTCCAATATTTGGTGTAGATGCCATGGGTCCAAAACCCTAATTGCTTGTTCCAAAGTTACATACCTATAATAAAGCCAAGAAACCAAAAGCAAATCAAAAGGTTCAAAGTGTACAAACATGTAAGTAATGTTATTACATAATGAAATCCATTAGAAATTCATAACCATGCAATATATATAACAAAAATGGGAACATAATATGAGTATCTTTTATTCAAAGATAACATCAAGAAAGTACTTATAACATCACCTGATCCTTGATGTTGGAATCAATGGAACATTCCTCCAAATCCTTTCTTCCCTTGTCATTGAATATATCCTCTCCAATAGTAGCATAACAGATGTGAGATAATGATGATCAACACCATTACAAGGAAACTAGGGTTTCCTAAAAAAAGGAAGTGATTAAAAGAACATGAATATTGAACCTAATCTGGGGACAATTTGGTTGAGTATGGATATCTAGTATAAGGATCCATATGAGGGAAGCCCAATGTGTGTATTCATACCAACAAAAATTAGTTGGATTGGTTATGCTACAAGCTCCCTATAGCTAGTATTTTTGTCTAACCCATAAACCCCACTTGAAAACTAGTTGAATTTTATATTTTTTCAAAATTTAAAAAGTTCTACATGGGGAACTTTAAGGAGAACCACCATTACATACATGCATTTACTTTGTTCAGTGCATGTATGGAATTTGAGAATTTTTTTTCTAAAATAATGTTAGGTCTGCATGGGAAAGGGATATTTCCTAGGCCAATACAAACATTTAATGATAAATGAGCCAAAATATGGTATAACAAGGCTACCACTTGGTGTATATCAAATCATTGCTCCATCTATAATATCTATGTTATAGGATTGTTATCATGAAATTTCCTCATATCAATTTTTGGAATGTATTAATTCCTTGGTGCTAAATTGAAGAACCAATGATGTGGATCTTGGATTGAAAATTCGTGATTATGGTTCCACAAATTAATATTTGTGCCCTATGATTTTGATAAAATACTCCCTATATGTGATTGGGTTTTAGTACAATTTTTCTCCTTATTTTTATGATTTCCTTGGATCACAATATACCATTTAGGAAGCATCTCCAAGAGAATTTTTTCCATGATAATCATGGATTTGTGTATTTCTTCCTTAATATATTTCATTTATTCCTTATTTTCATTCATCTTTTCCATTTCATCCATAATTTATATTTTAATATTTTCTTGAGAACCTAATAAATACACCTTTTAACACACTACCATACATTTGATTAAATTTCTTCTTTGATTGCTGGAACCTAAATTCTAAGTCTTCACTTTCTTCATGAGTCCAAGATTATCCTTCAGGAATTTTAATTGGTGTAATTCTTTTTCTTGGAGGCGTGACGGAAAATAACAATATTATTCCTCTTTATCGCAATTTTTAGTCAAGAAAAAATACATATTCTAGTCAAAATTTATAACACTTTTAAGTTACGTACATTTAAAACCTTAATTCAAAGTATATATGAAGGGATAACCTTTTTCTTAATATATATTTGAGATATGTGCCCTTCTAAATCTAAAACTTTTGTCTATAATGATTTGATATATCTTTTCCACAAATTCATATGTTTTACTGGAATTTGATATGCCAAGTGAAATTAATGGTAACTTTCCCAAAAATTGTTGATTTTTGGCCTATTCGTATGATCAAAATCGTATAGTGTGCCATATGTCAAATTATTTAAATAAAATTATGAAATTATTTCCATATGAACTTATGTATGCATTTGAATATCATTGAATTCCACAGTTTGAAAAATCCTTTGAAAGAAGTTATAGCAAAAATACCAACCTCACTTTATTGAAATTTATTTTAGGATCCTTCACAAACTCTAACTTCCACAAAGTATACATCTAAACATATAGTGCAAAAAAAGATATTTTAACTAGATGTTCCCAAACATCTCACCTAAATATAGTCCAAGTTTTATTATCCAAAATGATACAAAAATAGTTATACCCAAAATTCCAAATTGACCCATCTGAAATTGGTTTCAGGGACATTCAAGAACCCTAATATCCTTAGAGCATATCTACAAAAATACAGTGAACTAAGTTCTGACGTTTGAACTAGATGTTTCTTCATATTTTTCCTCAATATTATATAGGTTTCACAAACTGATACCTCCCAGATAAAAATTTACATTGAAAATTCCAAACTAACCTATTTGAAATTGATTTTAGGAGCACTCAGTAACCCTAATTTCCTTAGAAGATATCTCTAAAAGTATAGTGAACAAAGATCTAAATTTTGGAAAATATGTTCCCCAACATTTATCCTTATAATTTCTAAACTTTCACCATTTGAAACCACCATAAAATAATTTATGATGAAATTTTCCATATGACATGTTCGAAGCATCAAAACCTCAGGTTCATATGATTTTGTACAAAATGTTATGAACTTTGCACCTTGAAAATCATAAGAAAACAATAGTTAAAGAACTATTTGAGGGGAACAGTCATCATTTAATGAATATATGTACACGAAATTATTTTATGATCCTAACATGATCCCTTTAATATATATATATATATATATAGGAGACAAAGAGTACAATTATAATAAAATGGGCCCATGATATGTCATAGCTCACATAAAAATATAATAATAGAAATGTAATTACTTAATATCTATGGATTAATATAAGGTTATATGGTTAGCCTGGAAATTATTTCGAGCCTAACACTACTAGCAATGATTATATCCATAGTTTTCCACTATGATTTAATTGTAACCTAGTCATCTTCTAAAATATTCATAGAATCCATTTAGTGATGAAAATTGTTTATTATTATCGTAAAGCATTGGTATAAGTTGAAATTATTCTTAAAATGTTATAGGGAATCCATAAATAGTGAAGGTAAAACATCGATTTCCACTTAATCACAACAAAACAATGTTGGATTAATTTTTTTATTTGAAGACTTAGAAGTTAAATCTTCATTGTTGTGCCATTTGCATTTGGAGATATAAATTTTATCAACCTTGGATGGTGGCTTAATGCATTAGTTGAGTAGTGGAAACTCCACATGCCATGAGGGAAAACTTTTACTGGTGGAATCAAACATTTTAATTGAAATAAAGCAAAAAATATACCACATATGCATGTGACAAAAAACTAGTCAGGGGGCTATGTCTAATGCATCATACGATGGCTTATAGTGTATAATATAAATTCATTTTTTAAATTTTTTTTCTATTTTCATACCTTGAATGTCATAATTGAATATATAATGGATAGCAGTATCCATTGCTATGGAAGCATAAGACCTAGTTTTGCTTTTATCAAGTTCATAACCCTTTCCTTGCAGAACGTGAAAAACTATTGGTTGGTCCTTTAGATACTAGATGTTTCTATAAAGCCTTAACCTTTCTACAAGAATTGGGAGTTTTTCATATTCAAGAAAAAAAGGGATTTTTTCATATTAAATAATATTGTTCATTGACTTGATTATTGGGTTTGAAGGGAAGCCTTTTGTGCTTCCAATTTATGTATGTGATAAGTTTTTCTTGTTAGGAATTTGATGAAAATACAAACATTGGGCCATTTTCATTAATGAGAAATGGAAGAAATATTTCATACCACTCATTAAATTTAGCCACCTAAGAATCAAAAGTATTTCTCATATTGATGAAAATGATACTTATTTAGAGGTGTTCAAATTAAAGGAATCAAAAGTAGTTGAGGGTTTTCAACTTAAGGCCAATTTCTTAGATCATCTTACTTCTATTTGATATGGTGGCCCATATTTTGGGAAATGTGTGAAGAAAGTGGGGGGTATAATCATATTTTCCCTAATACTCCTTAGGAAGTTCATGATGGTGTTAGTTCCTTACATATTTTGGACAAAGAATATAGACAACATAGACATTATGTTACAAGTATTAATTTGAACCCACAACAATATCAGATAAGTAATTCTACATCACATGGTGGAAGTAAATCTAGAAATAAGGAACCAAGGAAAAATGTTGTAGTTTTGGAGAGGGTGGTGATGGTAAACACCCTAAACATAATTTGGAAAATACTCATGCTACTACAATAAATTCAAAAAGAAGTAGGACCAATACTCAATTAAGCATTGAATGTTCACTAAAATAAATGAATTTACAAGTAATGAAAATTGACAATATTGATGAAATTGTTGAAATACTAGAGTGATGAAAAACAATTTCCTAAAAGCTTATTTATTGTAGAGGATTTGGCTCAAGAAGAGGCTCCATTTATTTGGAGGAATCATTCATATTACATGATGCAATGTATGATAAGAATTATAAAAGAATACAAATTGAAAAGATGGATTTGAATACCAAGCAAGTTGTTAACAAAACAAATTCAAAAATAGACATTAAAGGAATTAAACCTTTGAATTTCATCAAGAAATTGGATATGCACTTTCTTATTCTATTTTTGAACAAGAAATATAAAAAGAATGTGCCTTGGCACATTATTGTGACAAAGGCGTGCCTTGACACCTTGGGGATTGACACCTACAATTAACCTGATGGTCGATGAATATTGATTCAAGGTAGATCTGCACTTGACTGCCATATCTCTTCTTTCCTTTCTAGTAAAGTGTTGTGTGGTCCTTAAACCTTAGAGCCTCACTAACCAGTGCTAACGATATCAAAACGATATCACACACTAAACATAACTTATGCCTAAACCTCTAGCACCCAAAAGCTAAACCAACTAAATCCCCCGAAGCAAATTTCATGACCAAGTGTTGATCATATCGATATATATATGCCAACTGAAGATTTTTAGTGCATTTCTAGTTTTATATCAAGATGATACGATAGATGACACTAGATGACGATTTTTTTGTTGTCTGAAAACAACAACATTGAAGGGTCAAACCAATGGGATATTAGTGGTCAACTGATATAAAAACATTGGGATATCACCTGAATCCATGAAACCTTGATATAGGTTATAATCTACTAGAAACAACATTAAAATATGACAAAACATCCCATCTTGACTTCTCATTAGTTAATGGTTGGAGGCTTGGGATAGTGGAACCTCGATGAAAATGAATATGTTAGGTTCATGTTCCAATATTATTTTTCCTTCCTCATCAAGTTCCAACAATATTGTTTGAACTCAGATATTGTCTTTAAGCATAAAACTGTTGGCATTATGGCACATGTGTTTTCCTTGATGGCAACTCTCTTTGGTAACAGATCTTAGTTCAGGCTTTTAGAATGAAGGAAAAGGCATATACACCAGTTTGTGTAGAGAAATTCGCGTATATGGAGGTTTGATGGATATCAAAAGGGACAAGCTTTGGTTGAAAATTGTCTGATATGGGTCTGAAATAGACCATCTCGCACAGGTTCAGGGGGAGCAGATAAACTTCTAATGATGCATTGTTAGAATTATCTTAGAAGCTTTTGGTTCTATTTCACAGCTGTTGTTGGTCTTTGGTGGAATAGAGGTAGGGAGAGAACAGAAGGAAATCTTGGTTGCTGATCTGAGTGGTGATTGATAGATGCTGCTGCTATCAATTATTTGTGACTTTCATAAGTCTTGCTCTACATTTTTTGTCTCTATGTCATGTATCTCTGTTATGGTGTCAAGGTCATGTAATGACCTATTTTGGTTTCCCCACTATGCCTGGGATGAAGATGTAATGTACTTGGTTGTCATATGTAAATTTCTGATGTATCCCCACTTGGTTGGGTCGATGATCCCTACGTGTTTGGGTGATGGATGTATGTATTGAGTCTTTTGATGATAGGAAGGTCTTTTATGATGTATATGTCATGGTTCTTCTTGAAGAACATCTTTTGTAGATCTTGCCTACAGTCAGGGGGAGCATGGTCAGCACAGCAGGGCAGAGATTTTAGCATGTACTCGGGGGGAGCACAACCCTTTTCCCTTGATGACCAAGGGGGAGAATGACTTTGAGGATCTTGGGGGTTTCCATCAAGTCCAAAGGGGGATTTTGTTGGCATTATGGCACAGGTGTTGTCCTTGATGGCAACTCTCTTTGGTAACAGATCTCAGTCCAGGCTTTTAGAATGAAGGGAAAGGCATATACGCAAGTTCATCTAGACTAAGGTGTGTATACACATGGGTTAGACGTAACAAAGGCATGTATATGTTGGAGAACTTACTTTTGGACCGTGGTAGTTAGTCCTTGGGATTTGAACCTATGGTTTTGGACCATGGCGTCTCGTCAAATGTGTTGATCCCTAGTATTGGGTCCATGGTATTGGTTTATTATGGTTTTGGACCATGGTATTGTGGAAGGCCTAAGACTATAAAAGAGGAAGGAGATCATGTGGCAAATGATCATCTGAATTATTATTGAATATCTGAAAAAGTGGGAGATCTAGAATACTCGTAATTGGGTTATGGTGCAGAACTGGATCTGAATAAAGGAGGAACCTTAGCGCAAGAGAAGGATAAGTTCTATTGATGGGTCATAATATTTAAGCTTGAATGATAGTATCTTTGTATGATTTTGGTCTATTATATGTGGCGCTTGCTTGATTTATAACACTGATAATCTGGGTTAATTAGTGTTTGAATATTTGAAAGTGTGAATTATCCTTTATAGATCTGTATGCAGGTCTAGTGAAGCGAAGGCACGTATACATGCTGGTTAAGTGAATGAAAACAGTGTATACACAGGTTGTTCAAAACACAGAGGCATATGTACGCATGTTGTAGGTTATTGAAATAGCGTATATGTTTTAAGTTGTGATCTAGCTGCTTCTGTTTATTGTTGTTGTGTTTTGGGTTCAAATTTTGGTGTGTGGTTTATGGTACTGTGTTTTGGGTACAGCTGTCAGAGAAGTATCTACTTGATTCAGATCTAATTGGTAAAAAGGAGAATGGCTAATGATTGATTGATATTCATGGATCTAGTCTGAAAATTTATGAAACGTGGTCCCTGGAAGAAAGAGAAGGTTGTACCCTTCTGTACGCCAACACCTATGTACTAGTATCTTGGCTAGTGAAAGAGCTAAAGGGGGTTGTAGCTCCCTTCTAGGAGAAGCTGGAGAACGAGAGAGGGTTGTAGCTCTTTGCAGGTTGTAGCCTGCGTACTGGTAAAGGACTGCACCAATAAATTGTAAAAGAAGTTTCTAATTTAAAAAGAAGATAGACACAAATTGCAATAGGTGGTTTTCACCCACATTGGGTTTTCACCTTATATTTTGTGTTCTTGTGTGTGATTGTCTTCTACTCTGCTTTACTGTATCTGGTTACTGGTTATTTGTTTATGAAACACAGATTAACAATCATCAGCAGAAAGATAAAGTAACTTGAAAGTTTGCTTTGTATACGCGGGTTTCCTTCTGAATAGTTGCGTATATACGTGGGTTTAATTAACTGAAGTAGCGTATATCATTCATTTTGAAAAAGGAATAATTGATTTGATAATACTGATTCAACCCCCCCTCTCTATATTATTTACAACAGAAACATGGAAAACTAGATGCATTTGGGAAGATGCAGGAAGGTCCAATTTGTATTCCATAGCACCAATATTTTGCAACACGTTGTAAATACCATAGTACTTTGGTGATAATTTATTATCTTTCCTATCTCTCTTGAGGGAAATTTTTTTATATGGTTGTAGTTGTAAAAATACCCTATCACCTACATCCAAACTTATTTCAGTGCGATGTTGATTTTCCTGTTGTTTAATTCGATCATACGCCAAAGTGAGGTTATCATTTAAGAGTTATATAGCTTGTTGTTAATGCTCGACGTGATATTCCATTGCTTCAACCTTAAAATGATTGTCCAAGACTTTTTGGAGATCTGGAGAAATAGATGATTTCATTATTTGAACCTGTAGTGAACATATTATGCCCTGTTGTTATCTATTTATAAGATTTGTCATACTATTAGAGCTAATTAACTTTTTTGGTTTCCCTACGGTACCCCTTAATTTAACTTCCTTTCCTTCCTAAAAAAATTTCAAGAAAATTTCATGAAAATTGAAAGCTATCGTCCCCAAAGATTGTAATCATTGGGCTCCTAGTACAACATTAGTGTTGGATACCTATACCAATAGGTTTCATATTTCATGATTGGAAAATACAAGTGCCAAATATGCTCCATTTTGCTGATTCAAAGGTTCCATATTTGCAAGAAAAGACAAAGTGTGTATATGCCTGCATATTACAGAGTTTTGATGGATGACCCAACAGTCTAATCTGGATCATGCCATGTTTTCAATTTATGTTGTAGAATAGAGAAAGAAATCTGTCCAAACTGTTTAATCTTGGCAGATCAGCAGCTAGGTAGAGAAACTAAGGTTCCCAATTGCTTAATCTGGGGCCTTCGAAGGAATAAGGGTAGTATTAGATAGGAAATAAAACAAAAAGGCCAATGTAAAAGAAAAGGCACACAAAGGGTTTGCAAGTTCAAGTGCACCCTCCAAGAAGAAATAAAAAATGTTAGGCAAATTAGTTGGGTAGGTAGATGGGGTTGCAGAAGTGGTGTTTCTTCAAAGATCAACTTTGCTAACCAGGTATAGGCAAAGTAACACAGTGGAGCATGACTAATTTCCCTTTTTTCATTTGTATATCACTCATTACTAACACCCCTTCACAAGTTGTGTACATAAGAGAAACTTAAGGCTTTGTCATGGTTCTTATGGCCTGTAAAAGCCACATTTCTTGTGCAAAAGTCTTTTCATTTTGATCTACTCTTTACACTAAGTTGTTTTCATAAAAACTTGGTTGTACTGATCCTCATCTATATTTTCCCCCCACATTAACTGCTGACTCTATTATCTAGCTCCCTATACTTCATTTCCCCTATTATTATAACACCATGGTGTATAAACCCCACACAATGTATAAATATACCCTCCTTGGCACTATAGCCATAATCTCCACTCCCTGGGAATTGAATTAACATCTGGTTAAGGTCAAGAACCCATGTTTAACTCTTTTTCTCCATCTGAACCCATCTACCTGCCCAAGTCTCCATTTTTGCCTGAAAACCCTTAAAGAAACCCTTTTGAACCCCCTTATACCATTAAAGGGCAAAAATATCATGAAAACATACCTTCCCCACCTTATCCTAAGGTCGAGAACCAATGTGCGCCTTTTCATATAAATTCATCAAAACCCCCTTTTCCTAAAGTTTTGCCCCATATGCCTTGTATAAAAAATTGCATGAAATACTTCGGTTCTTGCCATTTCCTAATGTTGGCGGGAAAATATGAGCTTAATAAAGAAAATCATCCAAAAATATTGAAAATCATCCATAAACTGGAGGGTCCCGCCGGGCATACTTACCAAGAAATATTATTTTATAACCCGCCCACTCACTGTTATCCTCCGTGCAGCTGATCGACCCAATGACCATCCGATCACAACCTTGCCAGATCTACGGCCAATAGCAATTTCGGAGGAACCCGACGCCCGACCGTTAACAAAGGTTGACTTTATCCGCCGCGCAGGTCCCTCGCCCGACAACCGTCCGATCGCGCGCCTACAGATCAACGACCCTCATGGATTTCGGAAGGCCCCCAACGTCCGACAGATACCTTCCGATATCTGTCAGACGCTTACGTCACGCGGGGACACGCATCGCTGCCAAACTCCATCGGAGCCCCCTCTGACAGATTCCTTGCCGTGCAGGAGGGGGCCCGATATGGCGACACCTGTCCTCCCACGTCCCCGCCCTGCTGTTACCCACGTCAATGCCACAATCGCGCACCCCGTCCCCCATTCGCCCACCTGGCCGCCAGCTCATCGCCCCCATGGACTGGTCTCAGGCCGCCACGTCACCTGATGACGTCCTGCTGACGTCATCCAACCCGGACCCACATGCTGATGTCATGCTGACGTCACTCGAAAAACGCGCCAATAAAGCAAAAAGGCCATATTTTTACGATTTTTTCGCGTTTTTCTATTATTTTCTGCAAAAAGAACCTCTGCGCTGTCTGCATGCAAACTACGACCAGCAGTCTACCAGCCTACTCCAGACCATCCGTAGAAGCTCAAAGCGCCAACCCAACTGCTATTTCGTCCCGAGCTACTGGTTAAACAGGTATTTGCCCATCCATTTCCTCGCAAATTGGTTTTTTCACAGATAATTGTAAAATACACCTGAGCATGGCAGAACACTGAAATTTCACCAGAAAACCAAGTATATCCTGTCTCCCCTGGACAATTTGAGGTCGAATTACATTGGCAGAGCCATTTTACACTTCAATTTTAGTGAAAACCCTTCTCTGTTCGTGCAATCGTGAACTCATAACCTGCTCCTAAATTGTCAAAGGAGGTCTGCTAAACTGTATAAGAAGTCTTCTCTGAGATCCCAGTACTATCCTATTCTGCTGTAGAGCAATCCTGTTACTCGGTGTTTCTCTCAATTCCATTTTCTCAGCTAGCACGCTCATCATTTCAAGAAACATTCAAACAGACATGGATACCCCCTCAGCATCAATAGCCCTCAATGTTACTCCCTTGAATGCTCCTCAGAGAGAGCTGGACTGGCAAGATTTGGTAGACCTTGATTACCAAATCTCAGAGGACACCCCATCCAAATGTACGTTTCACATTCACTTGTTAAATGAGCTCAGGGCTAAGCACAGAGATGGAACAGATATCCTCGGCATTTGGGAGTCCTCCCTCCCAATCGTCAAGATGCCCCAGGTCAACCAGTTCCCTGACCTCATCCACTTGTGTGCTGTTTGCTATGATCCTATGCAGAGGGCTGTGCTCAACCCTCATGGTGCAGTAGTATTTTACACCACCCCTGAGGCCATCAGGGAAATGCTTCAATTCAAAACTCAAAGGAGATTGGTTCCTTTATCCCTACTGGACCTAATCAATCAAGGAGCCAAGATAATCACAGAGGCAGAGATCCTAAAGTTGAATCAATTGTTTATCAAAAAATCTGACACAGTGCTGCATCCTCCCATCTTTGATGGCTATTTAAATCAACTGGGCCTGGACTTGGCCTACATGATAAGCTCAGTGCTGGGGTACAAATCAATGGAGTTTATAGAGGAAACTGTGCTAGTGATGATGACAATGTTTACCCCTGGTAAGGCTCCCATTTGTTATGACTATGCTACATATATCTCTGACAAGATACATGAGCAATTTCTACACTTGTCCAGAGAGAGGGTGTTCAGATACACCTCATATATTTATCATCTCATTCTGTATCATCAAAATGAGAAGTTCTCTTTTGAAATCAAGAGAACTGATGCAACAGGAAACCCAAGATCAGTGGTATACTGGAGCTCAGTCTTCCACATCCTTGCATATTCACCATACACTTATTCTAAGTTCATAGACTTATTCATCCATCCAGCTTTGTCTCTGCTCTTGACAGCACCCCCTCCAAGACTCTCTGATGAAATGCAGAGGATTCTGCAACTGTCCAGTGCATACAGCATAGGAGATTGGTACTTTTACCAGCATCACACTGTGATTAGAATATATGGGTGTGAGCTGCGCCCATACAAGCTGCCCAGATTTGTGCCCATGAGGCTCTTTGCCTTGGAGTATTTCAGGCAATTTGGCAATGCTGACCAGGTGCACTTTGCAGGAAAAGGTAAAAAGGCACAACTTAAAGTTAGAAACCAGCTTGGCCATTTCATCCTAAACAGAAGAGAAGGATGGAAAGAAGCAGATAGGATGTTGGAAGGCCTTGGCCTAAAACAAAGCTTCCTATGGAAGCCCTATGACCCCAACAACTTTATATCCCTGAGAAGGCAGAAATGCAAGCTCTCTAGCTATGAGCATGAGAGCATGTTCCACATTCTAAGACATGCTAATCAACCGAAGTGGAGAAGAAACACCCTAGAAGAGCCTGTGTCTCAAGAAGAGTTAGTTGAAAGGGCTAGAAGGCATTTATTAAAAATGGCTGACTTGGAATGTCCTTCTCAGGTGCGTGCTCTACCAAATCCTCAAATGAGAGCATCTGCTTCATCCTCAGCAACACAACAAGAGGCAGTGCAGACTACCAATCAAGGGTAGAGCAAGGGCAAGGATAAAGTGATGGAGGAACAACAGGGCCAATAGGGCCACCAACAGCAGCCCCAGCAGGAACAACAACAAACAGACCAACAGGGTCAGGACAAGCAGAAAGGAGAGGCGCAAACAGCTACCCAAGAAAAGACAACATCAATGGCGCCTCCTAGACAGGATTCCAGAGTGGACTCCTCCATCCTCCAAACCCCTCAAAGGGAGGATACTAACAGAAAAAGAGAGAGGGAAACCCCCCTCACTGAAACATCAAACAAGCGGCAAAGGCTAAATCCCTTCTCAGAGGAGGAGATGCAAAGTATGGAGACTTCTGCCAGCTCCCTGCAGCAGGAGCAAGATAAGGCAGCATTAGGAGAGGTGAGCTCCTCAGGGCAACAGCAGGGCACAGCTGCAGCCATAAAAGAACAGTTTAAAGAGGCCAAAAGAAGGAGTGAGCCAATAAAAATTCGGCTCTACAATCACCTGTTAAATATGGCTCCTGCAAATCAGCAAAGGCTCATGGCTGCATTTGATGTGCAGGAAGGCAAGATGACCATGAGCCACTTCACTCTGACAGTGCAGCAACCACAAACAACTGCAGATTATATCAGGACTAATTTGGAAGTTCTGTCAAAAGACATCCACCCCATAGATCAGATCGAGCTTCACAAACAGACGGGTGAGATGGTCTATGCCACTTTGGCAGACAAGACCTTGATTAATTACAGGCTGCAAAATAGCCTAAACAACACTGCAGCACAGCTTGAATTGGAGAAGGCATCCTCCCAAGCTAAAGATAACAGAATCAAGGCATTAGAGGAAATAATCATAGAGTTTGGGCATGACCCCAATGACGTTAAGGCTGTACAACAAGTCCTTAAGCTGAGGGATGCAGACATGGCTGCAATAAAAAGGAAATTGAAGATCCCCCCAACTCTACATCCACAGACAGATGAGGTTGCCCAGCAGAGGCAAGAAAAGGATGCAGCTTCATTATTGATGACATTATACAAGGAGCTGATAGAAACACAAGAAAAGCTGCAGGATACAGAGACTACATTGGAAGCAGCATTGCAGAGGAGGGAGGCAGGGCAATCTTCCAAGCCACCTACAGAATCAATAAACCTTGAGGAGACCCCTCAAGATACTGTCCCTCCAAAGCAACAGGCACAGCAGGATGCTCCAGGCACCACAGCACCAACCACCTCAGCACCAACAACAGAGCAGGCTGAGAGCCTGGACATGCAAAAGCTGATGCAAGAAATACAGGTACTGGAAGCTCAGATGTCAGAGCTCAGCCAAGCCCAAGACAGCTTAGCAAAGATAAATGAAAAATATGACAAATCTAAGAAAAATGTGGATGAGAGGGAAAGAGAAGTAAAAGCTCTGAAGAAAAGAATTGCAGAGCTAGAAAAGGAGCTCAGTTTTGATAAAGTTACAGCAGAGCTCAAGCAAGTTATCTGGACCACCATTGGACAATCAATAACCAACCAATGGGAGTATATTGAGGCCATATATGAGCAGGTGGCACTCATTAGTAGAGCACGAAAAGAATTGCAGAGAGCAAGGGCATCTCTAGGCAATATGCTTGAGATTGCCCCCAAGATGATAGAAGTGCTCAATTACAGGACAAGTTCCCAGCTGGTGAGAATGGGAATTGGAAACAGGACTGAAACAATCTCTTTAATCAAAAGAGTCCTGACAATGAAGAACCTAATTCAGACCCTGGACAGAAGAATCCAAGATATGCAAGCTGACATAAATAAATTCCAGAATAGGTTCTTGGCTTTGCAGGATAGAGGGCTCCCCAGCTTATTAGAGTCAGGGAAATTACTCTCACATGAAAAGTATGTTAAGAGAGTAAGCACCTTTGCAGCCACACAGATTGCTGAAGCACCAAGCACATCTTCAGGAGCAGGCCCAGTAACAGGGCAAATTCTTTTTGATGGATTAGATAATTTGTTTTTGATTAGAAATGAAGTTACACACTTATTTGATGAGCCCCCTCACTTTTATAAGTATACAGAGGCTGATGAGACCATGGGGTCAATTTTGAAGCATCAGCTGCCTCCACCAGATACATGGCAGGAATTAATAAGATTACTTTTGAATCAAAGTTAAGTAATCACATCTTTCTCTTCAGCAAAAGGTTTATATTACATACACAGCTGGACAAAAGATACATCAACAGGTATGAAGACGCTGAGCCAACTCAGCACAGGTACTCGGCTGTGACAACAGCATCAACAAGCACAGATGGCAGGGCCAAGAAGACACAAAAAGTGACAGCTGCACAACAAGTCATTCAGCAGTTATGATAAAGCCGCTCAACCGACTCCGTGAGCCCCAAAGGTCAATATTACTCTGACGGGAGTTAAGAGCTTTTATAAACTCATTCAAGATTGTAATTACTTCTCATCTACAAGCCATGTACGAGTGTAAGAAGATATTTTCCTCTCAGATGACTCAATGCCTGAGATATTTTGTATTAGACTTCTATATATTCCCCCTCGCATTTTTTAGCAGGGGGTGGAATCCGGATGTAAGAAATCTCTTGATATCTCTTCTGTTACTCTTATGTTGTAAATTCTCAGACAGCTAATACAAAGAATGATGGGATTTCTCCAAGCATTGTCTCTCTTGATCTCTTGATGGTGTATGGCTCAAAGTTGCAAGATTCCTGTGTATTCCATGGCTCAATAAGTTTTCTCGTTACTCTCTGTTACATATATGTTTGCTATACTTTCATGTATCGTTCATGCTCTCCATGTATTCAATATCTAAATGGCCAGGAAAAAGAATAGTCCCAGGATTTAATCATTGATTACCCTGAGCTCAATCCTAGCTATTTCATATGTTTCCCTCAGTTATGGTATTTAAAGAGTAATTCTTCAGTGCTACCTTTAATACTATATCATCACAGTGCTCTGTTATTTCAGGAATTCAAGTAATTGCTCCTAAATAATAGACCTCCTTACCACCACCCAGCTTCGTAAAGAATCCTTAATTGCTCTTTGCTAGTTGTTTTTCATTCCACTCTCACCATTTACAGTTTGTTTTATGAAATACACACAGGCCCTGTAATTCCAAGCTGCACTAGACTAGGATTTCAAGGAAGCAACAATTACAGACCCCATTGCCCAATGGATTAGTTTCATTTGAAGATAACGCTCCAAAAAAATATCAGAAGCATCCTCCCAACCAAACATAAAAAACAATCAAACATTCACTTCATAACTAGCCTAAAACTTCACTAAAACAGTGAAAAACCTTACAGAGAGAGCCCTCTTTGATTATAGCTGGGCTAGAAGCTGTAGTCCAAAGATTGGTTAGTGGTTACCCCGGCCGTATTCCCTTGGGAGTCATAGGGAACAACCTGGGTGTTAACAGACTGCAACAACACTCTACCTTGAGGCAACCTCATTTGGCACGTTTTGACCAATCTTGGGAGATTTGATTTTTGACAAAGCAAATGTACTCCAAATTTCAAACTTCTAGTTGGGTTGGAAAGTAGACTCAAAGAACTTTCCAATGAGCTATCCTATGCCCAATTGTGACACCGGGAATGCCTCCAAAAGCCTCCTGCAAAATGAACTATCTAGCACGCTACGCATTGGGAGTGCGCTACACATTGGGCTTCATCGGCCTGTGTAAAATTACATGCGCGCTACGCATAGAGCCCCAAGGCTGGAAAAAAACAGTTCATCACTCAAATTCTCATCAAACCACTTCATTTGTCTACAATTAAGTTATTTATGCCTGCTCAGTGATTCGTGAATTTGTTATGGTGTTTCGAATGTGAAGAAAACAAGTGTTTGATATGGTGAACATCAAACCCTACCTTATAACAAATCTGCTCCTACGGTTATGCATAAAGTTTGAAGATAGTGTTGGTGCTAAATTCTTTCCATTTTTCAACCTTTTCTTTGTATTCCATCACTACTATTGCTACCATGTGATCATATCGTTGTCCCTTCCCCATATTCATTATTCTTATATCCCTTTATACTTTTGGTTCCCATGTGAAATCCCAAACCCTATTACTTACTACTACATTCCTCCATTGATAAAAGCCTAATCTCCATAACATTCAAAGGATGTTTCTTTGTCCTTGATTCCACTTGACTCACTGATATGTTGCCATTTCATTTCACTCCTGTCCTTCAAAACTACCCCCCATCACCATATCCCATTCCTATCTCACTTATAGGTGTTCTCAATCCCTCATTCCCCTTTGGCACACATTTGGCGATTGGAGACAAAGACACCAAGGTCTCATTTCTCATTTTCAACAAGCTAAACATAAACTTCTCAACACCATGACTGACAATAATACATCATACAACCAAGACAGAGATTGCACCATTGAACTGCATACACCAGGAGGACACTGAAGTGCCGTGAAACACCTGATCCACTCCGGATTTTGGCCGAGGCTTCATTGGCTAGGCATGATACATGATGAAGGATCTTCGTTATGAATTTGAGAAAATTTGGAGAAATTTTTGTCATTTTGAAAAATTTTGGCCTAAAAATAGGTTTTTCAGCTCAACGCATAGCGTGTCGACACGCTAGCTTTTGATTGGGACACTTGCTAAAGGAAAAATTTATATTTTTGGGTTTGTCATGGTAACTTATGCATGCTCAAGTATTTCCGAAGCATTTCATCAAGTTCTGGATGATCAAAGGGCCTAAAAACACCATGAAAACCACCTTGCTGCCACCTTTTGCTCCAGCAGGAAGTACTTATGGGAGAATGACATTTTGAAGGGGCAAATGAGCTCCAAATTGGGAAATTCCACTTGGATTGGATAGCAGACATCCAGGGCTTTCCAACCAGCTATTATGAGCTTGATTTTGATGTCAGGAAGTGCCCCAAAATTAGGCTTACAGGTGCACAATGCATAGAGCTCAGGCGCGCGACGCATAGAGATTTTTGGTTAAATTTTCACCTTCCAGCTCAGAATTTCGGCCAGTTATGACCAGTTTCACCTCTTGATGTGATTTTTGACCCATCTTGATGTAATTTGATGTACATGATGTAAATTTGGCCCTTATTTACCTATTCTAGATGATTCATTCACAAAATAGCAAAAATTTAATGAAATGAATCAGTTTCTCTTCTTTCAGAGGCATGTTGTTTGGATGCCTAGTTTTCAACTCTATGTTTGGAATTAGTTCAAACTGCTCCTAGAAGGAGGAATTCGACCCTTAAAGGCATGGAAAGGGGTTAGGATAGTCTACATGATGTAATTTCTCAATCATTTTCAGGGGTTGGAGAGGTTGGACACTGGGGATTGCTTTGGCATACTATTGTACATATTTCCTCTGCATTTTTGGCTAAGGAAAGACCAATGTTTTGTAGCACTGTTTGGGATTCATGTGGCTTTATGTGTTGATGGTGTGCTTATTTCAGTATCTATAAGTTGTTATGTGTATCATTTTCCTTCTATCATCTTCTGCAATTGAACAAATGAAGTGTTAAGGTAGAATCCATAATTTGATATGCTCTGCCTTTAAGTTTGTTTGATTTTCCATGTTTTCATCTATTTAAGGAGAATCCTTGAAAGCTTCTTTCTCTCCTTAGCTCCTCGCTAGTCTGATCTATCCATCTCTTTCACTTTTAAAGCATCAAGACAATCGCCTTCCTTGCCCCAATCGGACCTCTGCAAAAACTGTGTCTCATCCCTGCACCCAAAATTGCCTTTCCCTTAGATTCAACAAAAACCCCAAAAAATCAACTTCAAACTCCTTGTCCTTCAAACCTAGCCTAAAATTAATTACCGATTTAGTCATCTCGAGCCTCATCAATTACCTTTTGCCGAGATTGACTCAGAGAGAGCCCTCTCCTGTCCTCGTAGGGCTAGCTACGAGGGTGAGCGTGGTTTGATGTAGCCTTGAGTTTTACCTTATTTCAGCCTAAGGTAGATTTGAGCGCTAACAGTTATGATATAGATCTGAAACATCTTGTGCACCCTTGGATACAATGTTGGATCAGGATCATGAGACTTGAAATGACTTATCATTGTATGATCTAATAATGGATAGGCTAGATCAGAGTGCTAACAAATGTTTTATCTTTTAAATACTATGATCTGGGTATATTTGAAGTCTTAAAATGTTGCAAAGTTATAAGTCATTATTTGCAGATCTATATGCAAGTTCACCTCAGTGAACACACGTATACACATGGATTTGACACTTCCAAGTAGTGTATGCAGAGGAAGATCTTGTTGTTTAGAAATTACTGATCTATCTGATCAATGCTACTGTTTTACTATTGTTTTTCAAGGATGTCTTCATTAGATATGAAGTTAAACTAAGTGTATAAGGAGATTAAGTATGGATGACTGATTGATTGAGTAAGAAGGGTGATATTTTTCTACTATCTGTTTAGAACTATGTAATATTACAATAGATCTTCAGAATGTCTTTGGATAGTACAATTTTTGGTTCAGAAGTTTTATGATTCAGTATATTTAGAGGTATATGGAGGTTGAGTTACAGAAAGTAGTGTATACATGTAGGTTCTCCTAATTGAAGTAGCATATACATTCTGACATATGAATTTTTAGGTTACAGTTGGTTCTGGTTGTTAATGCAGCGTTCTGAGTTCAACTCTGTGTTCTGGTGATAGTGATCTAACTATACAGATTGATTGATTGAGTTTTTCTTTAGACTTGATGGGTTTCAGTGATTTATTGATGCAGTTGTGTTTTATGGTTGTATTGTAGTGGTGATTGATGTGTACTAGGATTATCCAGTCTGAAAATTTATGAAATGTGGTCCCTGGAGAATGAGTGAGGGCAGTAGCCTTCTGTAGGTCGGTGCCTACATACTGGTAATCATATTAGCTAATACAAGAGCTAGGGGGTTGGAGCTCCCTTCCGGTAGAAGATGGAAAATGAGTGAAGGTTGTAGGCTTCATCAGATAGATGCATACGTACCGGAAATAGTATGCACCAGTACAAAACTTGTAAACACTTTTAATAATAAGAAGATTGAAGATTGAGATGACAACAATGGTGGTTTTTTCCCACATTGGGTTTCCACCTGAAAAATCCTAGTGTTCATGTGTGCTCCTTATGTGTTTTGATTTATTTTGTTCTTACTGCATTTGTTTAGTGCTTAGTAAATGCATCACAATCTAATTTAAGTTCAACAGATAATGAATTAGCTTTTTTACAAGTTTATTATCTATACACTAGTTTCATTCATTATAGTCATGGACATACGTTGTTTGGTTTCTGTAAAATCGCATATACAGTTTGAAAAAGAAAATTTTTATTGTGAAAGTTTAAATACTGATTCACCCCCCCCCCCACTCTTAGTATTTTTCCCAACAATTGGTATCAGAGGAGTTCCTTAAGAAGAAGCTTGATCGCTTGAAGGAAGATCTCTCAAGATGAAAAATTAAGATGGAATATCATTTATCAGACCACCAATATTCAGCGAAAATAACTTAGCATATTGGAAGATAAGAACCAGAGCCTATCTTCAATCACTTGGAGTTGAATTTTTGGCAATTGTGGAAGGAGGATACTAATATCCAGCAGCAGTCCCCACAGATCTAGTAGAAAATAAATCATATGAAACTAATGCCAAAGTCATCAATGCATTATTGGGAGTCTACCAGAATCAGAATTCGTCAAAATCATGCAGCTCAACACATCCAAAGCAATATTGGACAAAATCATTCAGATCTATGAAGGAGACTCCGAGAGAAGCATGATCTACAATCTATTACTGTTGTTCAACTTCGTGGAATTTTAACTACCTTTGAAATGAGGAAAGGAGGTCCATTAGAAATCAGATAAGTTGATTTCAAAGCCTCTACAAAGGGAAAAGAAAAATAAGATCCCAAGGAATCAGGATATATATCAGAAGAAGATGAGGTAAACTTTGTGAAGAAACTTCAATTGGGTTCCAGAAGATTCTGAGGTAAGCTTCCCTTCAAATGTTTTGCTTGTGGTAGAGTTGGTCATTATGTTGCTAAATGTCCTCATAAAGATAACCATGACAAAGGAAATGATTCTGCAAAAGTTAATAGGAAACAGTTTGTTAATAGAAGAAGTTATTATACTCATGAAGACAATGATGGTCTGTCTAATAGTGATGAAGGTGAATCTGATAAATATATTAAACTACTCATGGCTTATGAAAATAATAAGTTTATGGATGCCTTAGAAGAAGAATATTTTCTTGAAGAAATCACTCAACTCAAAATCTTCTTGGAAGAAAAGAATATAGCAATAGAAACTTTGGCACATCAACTCACGGAAAGGGAAAAGCACAATGAAAAATTAGAGTGTGAAGTAGTGAGTCTAAGAAAGGAACTTGAGAAGACAAAATATCTGAATCTTAGATTTGCTAAAGGATCAGAAACCTTAGATGAAATTATCAAGGTTCAATGTTCTACTCTTATAAAGACTAGTCTTGGATACATTGGAGAAACATCCCAAATAGAAAAGTCTTCAGCCATCATTAGAAGTTATCTTAATGCAAAAAAAACCAATCAACAATGTGTCAAACCTAAGCATATGCCTAAAGGTACTCCTGAAGTAAATCATGCTCATTTTACTCCAAGGGTGAACATCAATAGAAGCACTAACCAAAAGGTGAAAAATACCAAAAGATTTCATGATCACAAAAACTTCTTTAATGGAAAATTCTTTTCATGCCATAACTTTGGTCATAAGGCTACTCAATGTGTTGCTTACAAAAATATCATGACTACAGAAGAAAGAAAACAAAGGAGTGTGACAGGAATCAAGAAGAGCTCTTATAATAACTTTTCACCTCCTGAAGATCAAATTGAATGTTCGTTTTGTAATAACTTTGGTCATGAAGAATGTAAATGTAGGAGAAAATTTTGGCCAACATATCAAAATGATCAAACATCATCAAACTACAAGGTATGGGAAAAGAAGGAATTACAGTTAGAAATATGTGGCATAGCTCCGTTTGCAAAAGGACAAGAAAATCAGTGGTACAATTATATTGGATTCTCAAAACACATGACAGGTGATAAAGATAAATTCATTTCATACAATTATTTAGAAAAGGAAAAGAATGTCTCTTTTGGAAATGACACACCATCTGTCATTAAGGGTAAAGTCTTTTTATCTAAAACAAAAGGTTAAAGATGGAAATGTTATGTATGTTGATGGATTAAAGCATAACTTATTGAGTGTTAGTCAAATGTGTGATCAAGGAAATGAAGTATTGTTTCAATCAAAAGAATGTGTGGTTCGAAAGCTTGACACAGGAAAGACTATAATCAAAGGTACAATAACTCCAAGAAATACATATATACTAGAAGGAGGTCAAGAACAATTTTATCTAAGAAAAACATAAGAGAATTGATTATGGCACAAAATATTGGGGCATATAATATTTTTTCAAAGAATAAAATCATGCAGGAACAATATTGTTCATGATCTTCCAGATATCATCATCCTAGAAAGTACCATCTGCAAACCATGTCAGTTCGGTAAGAAAACCATAGTTCAATTCAATGCCAAAGAAGGATTAGCAAGTAAGCCTCTTGAACTCATTCATGCTGATTTGTGTGGACTAACAAGGAAAAGGTCACTTCGTGGAGAAGAATACTACATTTTAATCATTGATGATTTTTCTAGAATGTGTTGGATTGGGTTACTAAAACATAAATATGAAGCATTTGAAAAGTTTAAGGTATTCAAATATTTAGTTGAAAATGAATTAGATCTAAAAATAAAATGTCTTGGATCTGATCGAGGAGGAGAATTCATATCAGATGAATTCTTTAAATTTTTTGAAAAACATGGAATAAAGAGACATTTCTTTGTTTCCAGAACTCCTCAAAAAAATGGCATGGTGGAAAGAATGAATATAACGATTCAACAAATGGCTTGAGCTATGCTTGATGAATCTGGAACTTATGGAACCTTCTAGGGTGAAGATGCACATATTGTAGTAAATATTCTCAACAAATCTCATGTATGTGTAAAATAGTGATAAAACTCCATATGAACTTTGGTATGGTAAGCTTCCCACTGTAAAACACTTCAGAGCTTTTGGAAGCAAATGTTTCATCAAAAAGACTGATGAAAAACTTGGTAAGTTTGAACCCAAAGCAGACGCAGGAATATTTCTTGGTTATTCATGTAGAAGTAAAGGATACAAACGTTATAATAAGAGACATCGAAAAATTGTTGAATGCATTGATGTTGTAATCGATGAAGCATGGAGAAATCTGAAACAAGTGACATCAGCAAAAGAAGATGATAATAATGAAGACAGTGAATTCTTTCCCGTATCAAATCGAAATGATATAGAGGAAGAAAGAAATGAAGCATCAGAAGAAAATACATTTGACAGGGAAAAGGCTCCATCTAGGTATCTTCAAAAGAATCATCCAAAATATCAAATTCTAGGAGAATTTGGGTCTGGAGTACAAACAAGAAGAACTCTTGTAGGATCTTCTAGTTACCTAGCCTTATTATCCTCCATAGAACCAAAAAATGTAAATGAAGCTAGCAAAGATGAATGTTGGGTTAAGGCCATGGATGAATAACTTGACCAAATTGAAAAGAATGATACTTGGGAATTAGTCCTATACCTCATGATAAAAATGTTATAGGACAAAATGGATATTCAAGAATAAGTTGAATGAAAATGGAGAGGTAATTAGGAATAAAGCAAGGCTTGTTTGTAAAGGGTATGCACAATAAGAAGGTATATACATTGAAGAAAATTTTGCTACTATAGCTAGACTTGAAGCCATAAAAATGTTTCTTGCTCTTTCAAGTCTTTGAAAATTCATATTTTATCAAATGGATGTAAAATCTGCATTTCTTAATGGAGATCTAGAAGAAGAAGTATACGCTGAACAACCAGAAGGATTCATTATGAGAAATGATGCAAAGTTATACGAAAACTCAAAAGGGATTTATATGGATTGAAACAAGCTCTGAGGGCATGGTATTATCATCTTGAAAAATATCTTCAACAACAAGGCTTCACAAAAGGATCTGCATTCAACAACTTATATACGAAAATTGAGAATGATAAACCACTAATTATTTCTGTTTATGTTGATGACATCATCTTTGGTAGTAATTTAGAATCTATGAGTCAAAACTTTTCTACTGTTATGCATAAAGAATTTGAAATGTCTTTACTTGGAGCACTAGCCTATTTTCTTGGTCTACAAGTGCAACAAACAAAAGATGTCATCCTTCTCTCACAAACTAAATATCTCAAGCAGATTATGAAGAAGTAAGGAATGGAAGATTCCAAACCAGTATGTGCTCCGATGGTAAGAGGATGTAGCCTCAGTTATAATGATAATTCTCCTATAGTGAATCAGCTAGAGTACATATCTATGATTGGAAGTCTACTTTATCTAACAGGTACCAGACAAGATATTGTGCATGCAGTAGGAACTGTTGGAAGATTCCAAGCCAATCCGAAGGAATCACATATTCAGGTAGTAAAGAGAATATTCAAATATCTCCAAGGAACTCAATAATTTGGTATATGGTATCTTAAATATATAGGTCTCACCCTTCATGCATATACAGATGCGGATTGGGCTAGAAATGTTGATGACCGAAAAAATACTAGTGGAGGTGAATTTTATACGAGATCGCAATTAGTATCTTGGTTCAACAAGAAACAAAGTTCGATTTCCTTATCTATAATGGAAGTAGAATATGTGGTCATTGCATCTTACTGCACATAACTTCTTTGGATAATGCAAACATTACAAGATATTCAAATTAAATGTTCTCCACCCATCTCCATTTGATGTGACAATACAACTGCAATTAGTATTTCGAAAAATCCTGTTATGCACTCCAAGACCAAGAACATACCCATTAAGTACCACCTTCTACTAGAAAAAGTGCTTGAATAAAAGGTTAAATTAGAGTATGTTCCCTCCAAATATTAGGTTTCTGATATATTTACCAAACCTCTTCCCAAAGAAGCATTTGAATATCTCAGGAAAACGCTGGGAGTTGTTCCTGCCTCATCTTGCTGTTAAAATAAGTTTTTTCAGTCTACATGTATAAAATCAGAGGATTGTTTTCTATACGTGGATTTCATGAAGCAGAGTCATGTATATACATGAATCTATGTGCTAGCAGTAGCGTATGTGTTTTTTTGACAGAAAAACAGTGGGTCAGACTCAAAATCAATTTCTGACATGCATGTTTTTTATGGATACAGTTTGCTGATATGCTTTTCTCATTGATGTTTATTTGATTGACAAATATTCCTTGATGAATCAATTTTTGAAAATACACAGGTAGCATAGGTTTGGGGGGAGCATTATCCTTCAAAATGTTATGCATTGTTGGCATCATGGTTGTTGAATTCAACTGTGGTCTCAATTATTAATGTCATTTGATGAAAAGGTCATGTAAAGACATATGGTGTAATAATATGTCTCTTTCCATCATAGTCTATTATGGATGATTCCTTTTCGACACATGATGTAATTTTTACCCCCACTATGCATAGGAAGGATGATGTAATAATTGCAATTTTCAGTCATGTATAAACATTTGAAGTATCCCCACTTGGTTGGGTGATTGATGTATGTATGAGTCATTGGTGATAGGAAGGTCATACACACATAGTTGAGTTATAGAGTCATGTTATTCTTTTGAAAAATATTTCTGCAGACTTTGCATGTGCTTAGGGGGAGCATGGATAGTATAGTTCATCTTAGCAAGTACTAAGGGGGAGAATATCTTGGTCTAATCTTTTCCCTTGATGTAAAAGGGGGAGAGTATCTTAGTGTTGTTTGATATATCTAATAGGTTCTATAGCTTGAAGTGATCAACACCAATATGGTTGCCATCAAGTCCAAAGGGGGAGTTTGTTGGCATTATGGTACATGTGTTGTCCTTGATGGCAACTCACATATATGATAACCAGATATATCCACAAGTTAGTTTCGAAATGATAAAGTGATGTATGATGGAAAATCACATTGTAATAGGTCAATTAAGAGGTAACAGGGTAATGACACAGAAGAAAAGCATGATGGGATAAAGGATTACAGATTAGAATCAATAAATTGAGGAAAGAGAATGTTTTAAGTTGTATGCACTGTTTAACCCAGTCCAAGTCACGCATACACATGGGTACATAGAATAAAAGATGTGTATACGTATGCATGTAGTTTTACAGAAGGAAAAGAGCATAGGGGATGGAAAATTAAGGTTAAAGAATACCAAGGGTCCATACCATGGTATTAACCCACAATATTGAGTGGAATAACGACTACTTGATCCCGTCTAAGAATGCCATAGGTTATAAGTGTTGTTTTGGTCCATGGCATTGAAAAAGGTTCTAAGGATACAAGGAAGAGAAAATCAAAGGGCTAGATGTGTAAGTGAAAGTGTTTTTCATGAATACTTCTATTTGAAGTATATTTTGTGTTGTAAGGGCTATGGTTATGTTATATATCTAAAACATCCTGTGCACCCTTGGATACAATGTTGGATCAGGATCATGAGACCTGAAATGATTTATCATTGTATGATCTGATAATGAATAGGCTAGATCTGAGTGCTAACACACGCTTTATCCTTTAAATACTATGATCTAGGTATATCTGAAGCCTTGAAAAGTTGCAAAGTTATAAGTCATTATTTGTAGATCTATACGTAGGTTCGCCTTGGTGAAGGCGTGTATACACACGGATTCGACACTTCTAGGTAGTGTATGAAAATGAACGGCTTGTTGTTCAGAAATGAATAATCTATATCTGATTAGTGTTGTTGTTTTACTGTTGTTTTCCAATGATGTCTTCATTAGATCTGAAGTTAAACTAAGTGTATAAGGAGATTAAGTCTGGATGACTGATCGATTGAGTAAGAAGGGTGATCTTTTGTTGATATCTTTTTAGAACTCTGTAATATGAATATATATCTTTAGAATGTCTTTGGATGGTACAGTTTTTGGTTCAAAAGTTTTATGATTCAGTATATTTAGAGGTATATGCAGGTTGAGTTACAGAAAGTAGCATATACATGTAGGTTGTCCTCATTGAAGTAGCGTATACATTATCAGATATGATTTTTGAGGTTGTAGTTCGTTCTAGTTGTTGATGCAGTGTTTTGAGTTCAACTCTGTGTTCTGGTGATAGTGATTTGACTCTCTAGATTGATTGATTGAGTTTTTGCTTCAAAGTTGATGGGTTTCAATGATTAGTTGATGCAGTTGTGTTTGATGGTTGTGTTGTAGTGGTGATTGATGTGTAACAGCAGTATCCAGTCTAAAAAATTATGAAACGTGGTCCCTGGATAATGAGTGAAGGTGGTAGCCTTTTGTAGGTTGATGCCTACGTACTGGTAATCATATCAGCGAGTACAGGAGCTAGTGGTTGGAGCTCCCTTCCAGTAGAAGTTGGAAAACGAGTGAAGGTTGTAGCCTTTAGTAGGTAGATGCCTATGTATTGGAAAGAGTCCGCACCAGTACAATACTTGTAAGCACTTTTAATAATAAGAAGATTGAAGACTGAGATGATAGTAGCAGTGGTTTTTTCCCACATTGGGTTTCCACCTAAAAAATCTTGGTGTTCATGTGTGCTTCTTATGTGTGTTAATTTATTTTGTTCTTACTGCATCTGTTTACTTCTTAGTAAATGCATCAAACTATGATTTAATTTGAATAGAAAATGAATTAGCTATTTGACAAGTTTATTATTTATACGTTGGTTTCATTCATTATAATCGTGGACATACATTGTTTGGTTTTTGTAAAATTGCGTATACAGTTTGGAAAAGAAAATTTATTATTGTGAAAGTTTAAACACTGATTCATCCCCCCTCCTAGTATTTTTCCCAACAATCACCCTGCATGACCTCCCCCTCCACAACCATTTCAGACCTTCCTCTAACTACAAATCTCATCAGTGTTGAGAGTGAGATGGAGGTTGATCCTGTAATTCAATCCATCACCGAAACTAACCAAGACACCCTTGTTTTTCACCTTACAATAATGAATTCAGTTACCGTACCTTTTTTATCCTTCTTACTAGCATCAATTCCTCAACTGGAAACCAACCAACATATTCACTCTAGTCCACATGGCTAAGAAGTTATAAATGTCTTACCTCATGCATCCAAACCCATTTGCATTTAGCCACCACATTTTTTTCCAGACCATACAAACACCCACATTTCAGAGACACTACAGTGGTAAACTTCACCTAAAGGACAATCTAAGAAATCAGTTGCTAGTGGAAAACTGTTGCAAGCTCGATACCCTCCACCTACTACTATGACACCCGATGACCTTCAAAATTGGTCATCATCTTAGTTATTTACTTTCATTCAATTGGATTCTTTCCAAGTAGAGGCACTACATAATACCTTGACAAACAAACATGAGCAGCAACAATAGCAACTTCTCTCCATTGCGGCTTAGCGTGATCAACTTCTCCAAGGAAAGAAAACACTACAAAAAATGATTGATGATATCAAGGCAAAACTTGAGGCTCTTTGTCCTAGCATTTCTGAGGTAGTACCAAACACGCTAGAGGACTTGTCAGCCTGAACCCTCTCAGATTATTGTGACCACATGAGAACTGCGTGCACCGAAGTTATTTCAGCAAACATGGAGTTTCAGGAAAGTATTGCAGCTGACCAAAGAGTGCTCCCTGATCCAGCCACCCAGTATGCTAATGATATTGAACAAAATATCACCGATGTGGCTTATCTAAAAGCCTCCTTTCATCAGGCTAGGGAGAGACAAAAGAAAATTTCACTCAAGTTCATGAATGTTCAGTGTTCCTTGCAAAGAAAATTCAACCGGTCTATACTCTACTACAACAAGCTCACTAATTGTTCAACCAATCCTTGACCACATTTTACCTCGACCAACAAAAGGATATTTTTTCACATACCAACATGCTCAAGAAATAGATCTAGTAGATTGAGGATGAATTGCGCACCATGAAGGTTATAATTATCGAACTCAAACCACCAGTTCATGTCCATTTCTAGAAATTGTAGTAGCTCAACATAGAAGATGATGCCTGGTGGAATTATCTCCTGAATACAAGACCCGTCCAACCGACAACTGAACTTACCGTGCAATTTATTGAGCAATTTGTAACTCAGACATATCCCTAGTGTTCAACCCTTGCTAAATATACCCAATTCAAGAGTGAAGCCATCCAATCTGTCCCAGAGTTGGGTCCTTCATTTGAAGGAGAAACTGTAACACACGAAGAAATAGTTCAAGAAGAAGCAACACAAGAAGGAGCCCCACAATAGCAAGAAGAAAAAAAACATCAACTAATTATTGAATCAAGATGAGTCAATCGATTTTGGTTAGGGCCTGTTGGGTCCTTCGTTTTGGGGACAAAGTTTTTGATACATTTTGACCAAGTTTGACCAAAGGGAAGCTGCGAAGAAAATAACCGAGGGAAAGAGAGAAAATCCACCAAGATCCACGAGACACTGAAGTTGGCAAGAGTAAAATATGGGGACATGCAAGTGCAGTCAAGCTGCAAAGGTCATCGACAAGAGATGGAACAGTTGTAGTCGAGCGAAAAAAGCAGCTAAGGAGGAAAGTGTGTGGCATCTGAGGAAGAAACTAATAGTTGATGTGACCAAAGTTTATAAAATCTGAAGGAGAAATGAATTTGGTTCGACTAATTTATGTGGTTATTTGTCTCATTATGATCTTTATGGTTTGAAAATTTGTATAGTTTCTTGATGAGGAAGTCATAAGAAGTAATAAGAAGGCATATAGTATTAAAAAGTAATTATCAAGAAGATAAATCAAGCATTAAACTACAATACACTTGGTTTCTCAACATGGTATCAAAGCTAAGGTGAAGGAAGGAAGCTTGAAGACATATTATTTGTAGAAAATCTCTCTGAAACTCTCTCTCTCTCTCTCAATGGATCACCAAATTCATTTAAAGGATATAAATGTGTGTGTGTGTGTGTGTGTGTGTGTGTGTGTGTGTGTGTTTGTGTGTGTGTGTGTTTGTGTGTGTGTGTGTCTCTCTCTCTGTCTCTCTCTCTCTTACTTTTTAATAAGAAGACATATAGTATTAAAAAGTAATTATCAAGAAGATAAATCAAGCATTAAACTACAATACACTTGGTTTCTCCACATGGTATCAAAGCTAAGGTGAAGGAAGGAAGCTTGAAGACATACTATTTGTAGAAACTCTCTCTGAAACTCTCTCTCTCTCTCTCTCAATGGATCACCAAATTCATTTAAAGGATATAAATGTTTCTCTCTCTCTCTCTCTCGGATCACCAAATTCATTTCTAAACTACCTAAGGAACTGAAGGATATAAATGTTTCTCTCTCTCTCTCTCAATGGATAAGGAGCGGATCACCAAATTCATTTCTAAACTACGTAAGGAACTGAAGGATATAAATGTTTCTCTCTCTCTCTCTCTCAATGGATAAGGATTCTTCTTGCATCCATCAAAGGATACATCACCAAATTCATTTCTAAACTACCTAAGGAACTGAAGGATATAAATGTTTATTATGCTCTTACAAGTTTGAATATGACAACACAAAGGTAATCGATAACAGAGATTCAAGGAATATGATAGGCAAACGTGCAAATCTCAACATTCTATCAAAAGGAAGATATTATAACAAGGTTGTACTTGGAGACATAAATAACTATCCATTCAAAGGAAATGGATATACCGACATCGAGTTGGAATCTAGTGGGAACATTCATCTCAACAACATCCTTTGTGTTCTAGGTTTGGAAAATAATTTAATTTCTATTTCTTATTTAGAAGATAAAGGAGACAAGGTGGAGATAGGATAACATTTATTGATGGCAAGGTGATTATTTGGGCTAATGGATCTAGTATAGATAATTCTATAACTATTGGAATTGATGAGGGGAGGTTGTATAGAATTGTAACTCCTCCTCAAGCTTTAGTACACATTGGCATCAATCCATGTAAACTGTAGCATAGAAGATATGCACATCTCCATTGCAAAATATTTCCATCCTTAAGTCAAATGGTTACAGGTATGCCCCAATTAAAGGAAGAACATGAAGGAGTTTGTAAAGTGTGTTCTCTTGAAAAAAATGCGAAGACACTAGCAATGACTCAAGGTCCAAGGAATCTTGGACCTAATACACTCTAATGTTTGTGGTACTATTTTTGAAAAATCACTCAGTGGTCATCAATACTACATAACATTTATTGATTATTATTCCAAAAATACTTGGATATATTTCTTGAAGTTTAAATATGAATTTTTCAACAAATTCCAAAAGTTCAAAGCCAAATTTGAGAATACAACAGAAGGGAAGATCGAGGCCTTGACATCTGGTAATTGAGGTGGATACACATTTAAAGAACTTGTGACCTTTTGTAAATAACATGGGATTAATAGGGAGTTGACAGTTCCCTATATTCCCCAACATAATGGTGTATCTGAAAGGAAAAATTGATTTATCAAAGAATGTGTAAGATCCATGTTACATGATCAAGATCTTCACAAACTCCTATCATGAGAAGCCTCAATGACAACAGTCTACATTCAAAATAGAATCCATCACAAAATTCTTGGTGACATAACTCTAGAAGAAGTCCTTACTGAAAAGAAGCATAATGTTGATCACTTCAAAATATTTGGATGTCCAATATACATTCATATTCCTGAGGACAAGAGAAAGAAGTTGGATCCAAAAATTATGAGAGGAATCTTCGTTGGCTACAACAACTCATCCAAAGCATATAGAATCTACATCAAAGAACAATGTTGTATTGAAATAAGTAGAGATGTCACATTTGATGAAAATGTTGCATACAAGAAGTCTGAATATATCCCCATTGAATCTCATGAAGAAGAAGAAATCATCTTTCCCATTGAAGATAGTTCAAGGAAAATCAATTCTCCAGAACCTACAGTTGATCATCATGAAGAACCAAAAGGACCAAGTGAACCTTTAGAACCTGACATCATTGTAAAAACCAAAACGAGATTCAATTGGCTTTGAAAAACTTTGTAATAAGTTGAAGGACATGTAACTCCACTAAGGAAAATCTAGAGAAGGAAAGAGACCCAAAATATACTCTAGATATGTAGCATATATATCCAAACTCATTGAAGCAAAACCTTATACTTAAGAAATGGAAACTCAACAACAAGTATGAAGAATGGAATAATGGAAGAATACCAATCAGTAATCAATAAAGATGTTTGAGAAATCATGCCTAGACCAAAGAATAAATCTATTGTGACTTCCAAATGGGTGTATAAGATCAAGTGTGTAGCTAATGGGAGCATCAACAAATATAAGGCAAGTTTTGTGGCTAGAGGATTGTCTCAACAAGAATGAATTGATTACGATGATACTTTTTCTCCTACAACCAGATACATGAGAATTAGAACTCTCATCTCTATTGAAATTTCTATGGGATGGAATATACATCAAATGGATGTGAAGACTTCTTTTCTTAATGGCACAATTGATGAAGAAGTTTACATAGAAAAACCTCAAGGATTTGAAGTCCATGGGAAGGAATCCCATGTTTGTAGGTTAAAGAAGGCACTATATGTATTAAAACAAGTCTCTAGAGTATGGTATGCCTAAATGGATGCTTATCTAATAAGGCATGGTTTCATCAAAATTATTGTAGATCCGAACCTCTACATCAAGGTAGAGGAAAATCCAAATGAGGGGGGAAATGAATAGGAGAAATGGAAGTTTGAGCTCTAGAAGGTTTTGATGTTGCTTATATTTTAACAAGAGATGCTTACTCTCAAAATCTGACCATATTAGAACTCGTAATGAAGTACTTGGTGCTAAAAAATGAGCTGGTGATCATATTTCTATATGTGGATGGCTTATTGATAGCAAGTGTGGACCATCTTATTAGTCAATGCAAGAAGGAAATACTATTAAAATTTGACATGAAGGATCTTGGACTAATGCACTATTACCTTAGACTTGAAGTTTGGAATAAACTTGGTGAAATATTTCTTGGTCAAGGAAAATATGTGATCAAGATTCTACAAAAAGTCAGATGAAGGATAGTAAACACATGGAAACACCAATGATCACCAATTTGAAGAAGCTAAGAAGTTAATATTCAAATCTCATTGATACATCAACAAACTAACAACTGATTGGTTCTCTAATGTATTTAGTGAAAAAACAACTAAATATATGCTTTGTTGTGAACACTCTAAGACGATTTCGGATGGAGCCCAAACGTGATCATTGCATAACAGAAAATCACATATTAGATATCTCCATGGAACTATACATCATTTTTTGGGATATGTTTCAAGAAATGATATTTGATTATTAGGTTATACTAATTCTGTTTGGGCGGACAATACCGATAATGGGAAACTTACTACTGTTGGTTATTTTTTATTAGGATCCATTATGATTTCTTGGATAATTAGAAAAAACGACTCTATTACACTAAGTACTTATGAAGTTGAATATATTTCATCATGCAAAGTTAGTCATGAATCATTTTGGCTCTATAAATTTATTGTTGATTTGTTTGAAGGAGTATTGGACCTAACCATAATATGTTTTGCTAATTGAAGATGCATAAAGTTGTCATAAAATCTGGTCTTTGATGCAAGGTCGAAGCACATTATGAATAAGTATCACTACATTCGAAGAATGGTGCAAGATGGAGTCGTGAAGCTACAATATATCTCCATTGACGAATATGTAGCCAATGTATTAACAAAGTCCCTTCCCAAGGGAAAGCATGAGTATTTTCGAGACAAGCTTGGGCTTGTGGATATCTCCTCCCAAATTGAGAGGGAGTGAGCTTGGACACCTTTTTCTCCATTTTTCATGTACTATAGCTAGGAATAATAACTATAAGTCTAGTACATGAACATGAATAGGGAGAATGGTTGATTGGATAAGCATCAAGGACAAACATTCTTGAGATATGTATTGTGACCAGGACCAACAATTGTAAGTCAAAGCACATTGATCTGATATAAGAATGGTCTGTAGGACCAACATTTTCTTGTGTTAGGTATTGTGAAAATGGAATAGGAAATGGCCCTGTGATGACATACTTTGGTGAACCTAGGTGGATTATGTTCCTCAAAGATGTGTTGTGGTGTCTTATTGAATGTTGCCTAGAATTTTTCTTTGAGAATATTTGTTAAGGCCTTGGTAGTTTGACAATGTTGGCTATGATTATGTTATCATCATTGATGCTTATCAATCCTGATCCTTTCTTATATGAATATTTCAACTTGAGAATATTGTATTGAGTCATTATGAATACCTCCCTAGTTAAGAGGGAGTGTTGAAGTTGTAACTAGAGCGAGACTTCATAATATAAAACTATAATTGATGTATTTATTATATTCATTTATATTTTGTTAAAGCATGTTCTTCATGCTTATATTCAAAAGAGTCAAAATTGATTTATTAATGAGTCAAGAGAATATTTATTTGAGTCATGTCCCTTTTGGACATTTGAAAGAAAAATATTTGAAATTTTATTTTTGATTCATAAGCCCATAAGAAGACAAAGTCAACCCTCCTTGGACAAGTCGGCCTAGTGGTACCTATTTGACCCTCCCAGAAAAGTATATATAAGAGACAATTCAATCTCTTGAATAAGCAATTCATTCATCACATCATCAATCATTTTCTACACCTAGACAAGAAGAAGAAAGGCTAGAGTAGAAGGAGAGAGAAGGAAGTCAAAGGAGAAGAAGAAGTTGAATGTTTTCTACCCTTCTGCAGTTCTCACATGAGAATTATCTAAGATATTTTTGAGATAATTGTAGGGTTGAAATTTAACCTCTATTGCAGGGGAAAAATTATGTGTTTGACTAGATTTGAAGAGGTTTGACTAGTGTTGACCTTGACTTGTTGGAGGAGACTTGGAGATTGGTTTGACTAGGAATATTTGTGGTACTTTGGTGTTGGTATTGGTCTTCTATATATCTCATTTTGATATGATTCTATAAGATAAGGAATGCTGGGTTTTCCCCTTGTGGGTTTGTCCCTTGCCTCTGGCCTAATTCTGGTGTTCCTTGTCTTACTGTGATCTTTATATTTTGAACATTTCTATAATTACTTGATGAAGAATAAATAAGAAGTAACAAGAAGAAATGTAATATTCACAAGTAACTATAAATATGAGAAATCAACCATTAAAATACACTACGCTTGGTTTCTCAACATAGGGTAAGTTGAATCAATGATGGTGTCAAAGGATGTTAGGAAATTGTAGTTTTACTCTCCAATTGATCCAAGAGGATCCCTAATAACCTAAAAATAAAAGTCCTCAAAACTCAATGAAACTAAGACCAAGTCAAAAATATTTACATAAGGAATCCAATGGCACAAATGACACCTTAATTTGATTTCATATGCGAAAGTTATGCTCAGTAAAAGTTCCAGTCAAAATTGGCAAAAAGACAAGATTTAGCTAGTGCCAGATAAATTTGGAGCATCACCAATTTGGAGGTCCAGAAAAAATAAAGGCTAAAGTTGCTGAAATCCTTGTTAAATTTGGTGGTGGTTTTAATTATGGTTAAATTTGATGGAACTGCCAAATCTGGTAGCATCTGCTAAAATTGATGGTAATATGATGGCCCAATCAAATGGTGCCACATGGCACCTCATTGGTAGCCGATAAGGGCCTAGTCAACCTACAGACGAGGAATGATAAGAATATCAAATGGTTGACATGGCATAAATTTTGGGGGTTCACAAATTTTTTTATATATACACACGATGATTATAACCAATCGTTGGTTGGTTTTTTATTCATACATATAAAACAAATGGGCTTGACGGGGGTGGAAGCTGTGACTGCAACCCCCTCCCTCCACCCCAAATCCCCCCACCTTACACAAATATTAACATAACACATTTTTGTTGTTGGGCCAATGACCCACATTGACATATTCACTGACCACACCGATTTAGAAACCCATACTAATCCATTTGATAGGGGAGAACGAACGAGTATTGATAGGTGGAGCCATGAGCGGGAGGAACCATGACATAATGGAATGTGCAATGGAACCCTACGGGAGTGCAGTTCCATTGGAGTATATTATAGTATTCTAGAAGAATATTCCTTAGAATATTCCCAAAATATTCCCACATAATGTTTTGTGGAATTTAAAAATTCTCTCTGAGGATAGAGTTGATAGTGATAGAATACAATCAAGTTTATACTCAGTTTACTCATAATTTCGCAAGGATTTCACTCATGTAGTAAAATTTAAGATTTGAGCAACCCATTCTTAGGCCATTCTTAGAAATGGAGGTATAATAATGTATTTTTACATTTCCTCATTTTAATTTTTGTTGAGATGAATGAAGAGGCCTCCCCACAATTGAAGTAGGGCCTAAAGACGTAGTCAACATTGGATGAACTATGTTATCAAGCTTCGTGTGTAATTTCTTTATGATATCCTTTTATGTTGCTTCTTATTTAAGTGTTTTCATATATGGTTTTTACATGCTCTTTCATGCAATTGTAAAAACATCAATGAAGAAAAGATCCCAGATCATGTTGGTATCAGAGAAGTCTTCTACTGATATGAATTACGAGTGTGAATGCTAACCAGGGCCAAAATCAAGGAGGGTGAAGGAAAACTTATGTCTTTTTACCTACAGATAGGACATGCAACACAAAGAAGGAAAATGGAAGATGATGATTCCCATATCGATAATGAGCAATATTTGTGTAAAGCTTTCTACAACATGAAAAATAAGGTAGATAAATTGTTTGCAGATCATGAGAAGAAATTTTTGAAGAAAGGAAGGAAGAAAAAATAGAAAGCAAAAGACATTGCTTCTATAAATTCGGGAAATGGAGGAGACCCTCCTTAACCTCCATCTCCGTCTTCAAGTGGATTCTTTTCTTCTTCTTCATCTCATTCTCATCATTCTAATAGGAAGCATAGAGAAGCTTCTAAAAAGCCTTTTTTCAAAGTTGGATGTGAAATTTGATTTTCCCATGTTTAATAGGGAATCTAATGCATAAAATTGATGGCAATTTGATGGCCCAATCAAATGGTTCCACATGGCACCTAGTTGGCAGTTGATAAGGGCCTAGTCAACCTGTGAACTAGGAATGATAGGAAGATCAAATGGTTGACATGGCAAACATTTCAGGGGTTCACAATAGATGTTATATATACACACGACGATTATAACCAATCGTTAGTTGGTTTCTTATGCATACATATAAAACAAATGGTCTCTAAGGGGGTGGAACCTACGACTGCAACCCCCCCCAAAAAAAATCCCCCCACCATACACAAATATTAACATAACACATTGTTTTTGTTGGGCCAATGACCCACATCAACATATTCGTTGACCACACCGATTTAAAAACCAATACTAATCCATTTGATGGGGGAGTACGAAGGAGTATTGATAGGTGGAGCCATGAGCGGGAGGAACCATGACACGATGGAATGTGCAGTGGAACCCTACAGGAGTTCAGTTCCATTGGAGTATGTTCTATTATTCTATAGGAATTTTCCTTAGAGTATTCCCATAATATTCCCATAGAATTTGTTGTGGAATTTAAAAATTCTCTCAGGGGCTAGAGTTGATAGTGATAGAATATAATCAAGTTTATACTCATTTTACTCATAGTTTCGCAAGGATTTCACTCATGCAGTCAAATATAAGCTTTGAGCAACCCATTCTTAGGTCATTTTTAGAAAAAGAGGTATAATAATGTATTTTTCCATGTACTCATTTTCATTTTTGTTGAGATGAATGAAGAGGCCTCCCCACTATTGAAGCAGGGCCCAAAGACGTAGTCCACATTGGATGAACTTTGTTATCAAGCATTGTGTGTAATGTATTTATGATGTCCTTTTATGTTTCTTCTTATTTAGGTGTTTTCATATATGGTTTTTACATGCTATTTCATGTAATTCTAAAAACATCAATGAAGAAAAGATCACAGATCATGTTAGTATCAGAGAAGTCTTCTACTGATATGATTTACGAGTGTGAATTCTAACTAGGGCAAAACTCAAAGAGGGTGAAGGAAAACTTAAGTCTTTTTACCTATAGATTGGACATTCAAAACGAAGAAGGAAAATTGAAGATGATGATTCTCATATCGATAATGAGAAATATTTTAGTAAATCTTTCTACAACAATAAAAATAAGGTAGATAAATTGTTTGCAGATTATAAGAAGAAATTGTTGAAGAATGGAAGGAAGAAAGAGAAAGAAAAAGACATTGCTTCTGTAAATAAGGGAAATGGAGGAGACCCTCCTCAACCTCCATTTACTTCTTCAAGTGAATTCTCTTCTTCTTCTTCATCTCATTCTCATCATTCTAATAGGAAGCATAGAGAAGCTTCTAAAAAGCTTTTGTTTAAGTTGGATGTGAAATTTGATTTTCCCATGTTTAATTGAGAATCTAATTCATAAAAGATAAACAATTGGATCAAGCATATTGAACTATGTTGTCGAATACAACAAATCAAAGATGATGAGAAAACGATCATGTTAGCATCTCTTCAACTGGAAGGCACAACTCTTTTATGGTGGGAGAGAAAACTTCAAAATGGTAGCAATCATATGGGTAAACACATTTATTCTTGGTATGAATTTTTTTCTACATTAAAAGGAAAATTTTATCCATTGGGATATCGACATAATTCCATGATGGAATGGAAATATTTGAGACAAGGAAAAGTTCGGAGTGTTCAAAGTTCTACAGAGGAATTTTTGAAGCAAGCATTAGCATTGAGTATTCCTTTAGATTCACCTAATACTTTGATAAAATATATTGGTTCTTTACATAGTTTTCTTCAACAATCATTGTCATTGTTTGAACCCACTACTCTTGATGAAGCTAGTGTGAAAGTTATTCACCTTGAAAATAGGGGAAAGCATAAACAAGACGACCATCCAAAGAAGATGATGACAACAATGAAAAAGGAAGAAAAAAACTCTTGCGCTCATTGCAAGAAAGAAGGGCTTGATGACGATCATTAGTGGAAACTACATCCAAAGTTAAAGCCTAAGAAGTATGATGGAAAAAGGAAGCAAAAAATTATTGCTACAATGAAACATGACATGGGTTCTGATTTAGACGATGAGATGAAAATAAAAATTGTTGATATTGAAGATGCTGGACCAATTGACTTGGGTTCTGATTCAGGTGATGAGACAAAATATCATGACTACTGGGATTGTAGTTGTTGGACTAATGATGGATAGAACATCAAAGAATACATGGCTCCAAGAGCTTGAGGAGATCGACCAGAGCATTGAAGCAGAGAATGTTGAACTGAGAATACTACTACAAGAAGAAAAAGAGGAGAAGAACATATTGTAGCTTTAGTTGCAAGCAACATAAGATGCCTCAGAAAAGTTGAAGTGCACCGAAGGCATAGTGAAGCCATCATCACCTGCTTTAGAATTGGAAATTGAGGTAAACAATATTAATGATTACTCAAATTCATGTTCTCATTATGATGATGATTTTGGTGCTATTTAAAATCACCCTATAGGCATTGGTTTGAAGCTAATGAAGAAAATGGGATATGAGGGAAAGGGCCTAGGAGTTAATGACCAGGACATTGTGAATCCCATCCAGGTGGTGGAACTACCTCAATATGCAGGATTTGGATATGTTAGAGGGGAAGCTAGAGGACACTCCAAACCCATGATGATAGGAGAGTCTTCAAGTGACAAGTTTGAGTCAATTAAAAATGTTTATAGCATATTTGAAGGATGAACTAAGTTTAGATAACCTTGCCAAAACTACACCAAAGATAATCATTCAAGGAAGGTCATGTTGCCTAAGAAAGAGACACAAAGCAAGATTAAGAAAGTATGGAGGAAGAAATGTAACCATTGCAACAAGAGTGGAAATCATAAAGCCACACGTTGGACACTCCATCCATAACTACTCCCAAAGAAGGACCAGGAGCCATGTGGCTTCACTCAATGAACCTCTGACATAGCATGTGCATTCATGGCATAGTAAACAATTCCCTTATTTTGACTACATAATGGAAAATATGTCTAAAAATCACTTTATTTAACCCCATACCAATATGAACCCAATACAACTTCCCAATTTAAAAAACCACTACTTTCACTAGATATTGTAGGTATCCATTTTTTCATTAACATTTTTTATACCCCTTTATATTGTTCTATTAACTTTGAGCTCCATTTTATTACACACAACATATAAAAACCCTTTACCCCCTATTATATGCTCAATATATTATGTCATTTTTTCCTCAATATATATCACCTAATATGAATGCACATGGTATGGTATTTATCCTCTAGTGAAGCCCTCGTGTCAGGAGCATAGGAAAAACCTATGAAGGAACTGACCAGTGAAGTAGTTCAACAAGGATGCCAACTACAAGATGAAAACCCATTAGCCTGGTTAGGTAAGAGATGGGTAGATTTTTCAAGTAGTTCAACATGGCCACCATTGTAAATCACATGTTACTTTTTAAGCACCCCATAGATTGGAAAAACTTGTATAAGTGATGAAGTGTATAACATCACTTATGAATGCAACATAGTGATATTTTGGACTTCTAATTAGATAGAAAAGGATATGGGTTTTTTGTGAATCAATGTAAAATTGACCATTAGTTTTCTATAAACTCTTGGCAAGTTTGGTCTTGCAAATTGTACATGCATTGGTAGCTACATATTTTCATATGGATACAGGTTTCAACATCATTGTTTTGGGTTATAAAGTACAAAGGTGAAGGAAAGGTAAGTGTATCTTGTTAGAGACATTTTTTATGTAGATTAGAGTATGTCATATTGCAATACCTGTTTATACTTTTGGAGGACCAAAATGCCTTCAATGGGGAGAAATGATCCAGGAGGATCCCTAATGGCTCAAAAATAAAAGTCTTAAAATCTTCGTGAAACCAAGACCAAGTCGAAGAGCTCATCCCAAGGAATCCCAGTGACTCAAATGGCACCTCAATCAGAGTTCGTATGAAAAAGTTATGCTCAGTCAGTTTTCCAACCAAACATGGCAAAAAGATAGGATTTAGCTAGTGTCAAATAAATTTTGAGCATCGTCAATTTGGTGGTATGGCCAAAACAGTGGATAAAGATAATGACAACTTAGATAAATTTTGTGGTGGTTTTAGTTGTGGTTAAATTTGGTGCCACCACAAAATGTGATGGTATTCACTAAAATTGGTGGAAGTTTGATGGCCCAATAGAATGGGGTCATGTGGTCCAGTCAAACGATGCCACTTGGAATAGTGTTGGCAACTCGTAAGAGCCTAGTCAACTGGTGGGCTAGGCATGATAGGCTCGTCAAGTGGTTGATGTGCTTGACAGTTTGGTGGTTTACAACAAATGTTATATATACACTCAGTGTTTATAACCAACCATTTGTGGATTTGTTATTCATACATATAAAACAAATGGGTTAGTAGGGGTTCAACTCATGTGCACCCTGCAACACCCCCCCCCCCCCCCCCCCAACCATACACAAATCATAACATAACACACAATTGTTGTTGGGCCAACGACCTACCTTGATATTTCCATTCATCACACCAGTTTTAAACCCATATTAATCCATTAAACAAGGGAGGAGGGAGGAGTGTCGATGGGTGGAGCTATGGGCGGGAAGAATAGTGACATGAAAGAACGTGTAAAGAAACCCTACGAAAAATAAGTTCTAGAGTAATATGCCCTAGAATATTCCCAAAATATTCCCACATATTCTATTTTGGAATCTAAAAGATTATTTGAGGGGCCACAATTGACAATGACAAAATATAGTCAAGTTTATACTCGTTTTATGTAGAATTTTGAAGGATTTCACACATGCAGTCAAATTTGGGATTTGAGTAGCCCATTTTTAGGTCAATCTCAGAAATGGAGGTATAATGATGTGCTTTTACTTGTACTCATTTTCATTTTTTCTAAGATGAATGAAGAGGCCTCCCCACTATTGAAGCAGTGCTTGGAGACGTAGTCCACATTGGACGAACTATGTTATTAAACATTGTGTGCAATGTATTTATGATATCCTTTTATGTTGCTTCTTATTTAAGTGTTTGGATATATGGTTTTTACATACTATTTCATGCAATTATAAACACATAAATGAAGAAAATATATAAGATCATGTTGGTATTAGAGCATTCTTCTTGTTGATGTGAATTGTGAATGTGAATTTTAACCAAGGCCAAAATTAAAGGGGGTGAAGGAAAACTTAACCCTTTTGACCCAAAGATTTGACGTGCAACATGAAGAAGGAAAATGGAAGATGACGATGCCCATATGGCGAATAAACATTCTTTTCATAAATCTTTCTACAACATGGAGAATAAGGTAAATAATTTGTTTGCGGATTATGGGAAGAAATTGTTGAAGAAGGTGTTGCGATAGGGTCCTTAGGTCAGTTAACCCAAATTTTTGTAAAAGTTTTGTAAATTATGTAAAGTCTCTGCAAAATGTGGATGTGGAGCACACAAGTAGATAGGAATCAAAGGGGTATTAGCCCCTTGTTTGGATAGGTAAATTGGTTGTTTTTTAGACTCACCCATGGTCCGCAGATCATGGTATTGTATTGAAGAAAACTATATATAGTTGAGTCATAGCGAGTCTAAGAGGTAGCGAAGAGTAAGTAAGTCAAGATAGAGACTGTTTTTGGGCAAGTTCTAAGGTAGGAAGGCTATGCTTCATGCACTTATGCGAAAGGGGAAGGCTCCTGTGATTGAGTGCACAGGAGGCCTTGGTAAGTTTGTAGCTGAGTGTGTAGACCTCTACAACTTAGTGCGCAGGGTAAAGGAGTCTGTAATCTGAACATTGACGCTTAATAAAGACTGATTCTAAAGAAATACTTTGCATCTGATTATTATTGTTTATTCTGTTTATGTTATGATTTGTAGCTTTATAATATGTTTTCTATGGAAAAATGTATAAATTTTGTGTGAATCTAGTGAATCTATCTTATTTATTCATATCTTAAGTAATTATCTGTGTTCGCGAATTTGAGGAATAATACTGTTATGATTTTTTACGAATTGGATATAACTTCACGAAGGTAGATCTAGGGTTGTTGATTAGCACGTGAAAGTAGATAGACTGCTTCCTTAGGGTCTGTAAAGATTGATCATGGACCTTTGCGAAGGTCTAGAAACTATTTTTCCTGAGTTACAGTAACGAGCCCTAGAAGGATAACGATCTGCGCGAAGGCAGATTTGAGCTATAAGAGTCTAAAACCACTTATCACGCTATTCTTGGATGCAGAAACTTGGTTCTAACATCCCCCAATACTTATTCAGGTGAGAGTGCATCTTGGATATGTAGGTTGTTGTCGAAAGGACAAGCATTTAGGGTTTTTTTGTTTGGTGCGAACAACTCTGAACCTGGGTCAGACCCCCTTAAGCGAACAAATGGTTCCGTTGCCGGTACTGGGATCTATCTAAGAGATGTGTGATAAATGGTTTCCTATGAAGAAATAACTTGTTAAGTGGATTGATCGAAAATCGCACACATTCGTGGCTCGGGAGAATAGGAGCCCTAAATTATCCAAGGAGTAGTGGTTGCAAATATTTTTGTACATAGACGAGACCAACACATTCTTTTGTTTCTTCCCTGAAGAACTATATGAGTGGTTTTCTAAATTGGCCGATAGTCAAGGGACGTGGAGGATCAAAGGCCCTATAGTGTGGATTCCTGAACTGGTGTGATGTTTGGAAGCATTAGAAAGCAATATCATGTAGGTTGTGGACCACTGGATTGGTCACACATTGGGAAGTTTTGTGACTTATTTCGCAATCGATAGAAATATCAGCTATAGTGAAGCGGAATGAATGATATTTAAAGGAATGAGAGGTAAGTATTTGAAATCATTGAAGACTTGGATTAAAATGTTGTTATGTGAAAAGAGGGTTATGCAGTTACATTGATGTTTGGGGCTACATGAAGTGGGATATTCTTTAGAAGAAATGGAGGACCCAACCCATAATATAGTTTTCTCATTGAACCCCCTTCAAATGACAAAGAAGGGATAGTGTTGACTACCTCGTGAAGTGCAGTTCAGTTAATTACGTAGGGTATTTCGAGGATACCTCATCCATCCACTTCACCTCCACCCCCACCTTCGCCTCATACACCTCCACCTTCACTGCCTCCACTTCCATTTTCACCATTCAACATGGTGAACACGCTGAAGGTGCTGATTTTAAAGGGAACAAGGACTGAAGATCCCAAACAGTTTTGGTTTGTCGCAAAAGTTGTTTGGACAGCACAAAAAATTATGGATGATAATATTAAGAAAGTACAGTTGGTTACAAATTTACAGGATAGTGCATTAACATGGTATATCAGGCATTGCACTGATAACCCCAACGCGACGTTGGCAGATACCCAACTAGCTTTGAACAAGGATTCTAGTAAGCCTAATTCAAAGGCACAGTTAGTAATTAAATTTAAGGAAATATGATAGAAGATAGATGAAACAACTTAGGATTTTGATCAAAGGTTGAAGTGCCTAATCAGGTAGGCCAATATGATAATCTTAGATTCACAGTATCATGATTGGTTTATAACATCACTCCTGTCACATTTAAGAATACCTCTGTCACAAAATAAGATAGCAACACAATAGGAAGCCTTGGAGATCACGATGAGGATGGATGCCTCGATTATACATGATATGAACCTTGGAGTGCGACATATTCATTCGCAGCTGTAATGCCTGCACTTGGAGTTGCAGGGCCTAAAGAAAGGGAAAGAAGCTCATCTGGAGGTGTGCACTAAGGTCTGGTGTCTGAAGTGTAAGATCCATGGACACGATAAGGATCATTTGCCAGTCTAAAAGAACTACATTATAAGGGGAGGAATTGTACTTATGAAACTAGAGAATAATGTTGGGACGAGCGAAGGAGTTGTGATGTGGTGCGTTATCTATCAGGTTATGAGACAACATGATACTAATAACTGCCATTTACTGCAAAAGTTTGTACAGACCCCTCAATAGTTGTTTTTCCATTTATGTAAGTCTGTAGGACACGATGAATGCCATTGTAGGAGTTATGAGTTGATGATGGATAGAAACCCTATCTACAGGATGCAGGTAGAGAACTGACCTCAGGATGAAGGTGCAGTAGCACGTGGAGGATTCCAAGGCTGAGGACAAGGAAGAGGTGCTAGACCAGGTCGAGGGCATAGGAAGGTAATCTTCTATAACTGTGGCAAAGCAAGGCACTTCGCGTGAGATTGTACAAATCCCATGCAGCCATCATGTCAGTATTTCCATTAGTTTGACCATGTCATAGAGGAGTGTCCTGTCCTCATGGAAAAGAGGCAAGAAAATAAGGCACATCCCTAGTAGCCTATGCAGAACATTCAGATGATCAGGGCTTAGCCCCATGAAGAATATCAGAGCATAAATATCGTGTTGAGAAGTGGTATGATAATTGGTGCAAATAAAGGTAAGCAGCCTAAGGAAGACAGATGGGTGTGCAAGGTTGCTAAGAAGGAAGTATATTTTGATATTAATCACGCTAAGGAGAGCTTAATGGAAGCAAAGAATAAATTTGATGAGGCCTCTACCTTAGAAAGTCATGAGAAAACACCAGAGACTAGTGCGACACAAGAAGTAGATCCTTCAATACTAGCTACGTTCTTGAATACTTATATGAAGTTACTACGTGACTAGAAAGCAGTAGAAGGGTTGCAAGATTTAATAGACAAGTGTGTTGATAAGGAAAAGACTCCTACTGAGCAGCACACAGTAAAAAAGATTGGTAAGCATAATACACGAACGAGGAGTGAGATGAGGCTAACTATGCAGATTGGAGAATATGAAATGGGCCAGATAATCTTGGATCTGGGGTATGAGGCGAATGTCCTGCCTAAGAAGACATGGGTAAGAATGGGGAGACCTATGCTGTAGTGGTATCCTATTTTGTTGCACATGGAAAATCAATAGAATATTATTCCAATGGGGCACTTATATGGTGTAACAATGGACATTGAGGGTGTGAGCACATTGTTTGACTTTGAGGTCATTGAAATAGTGGATGATAGTAACCCTTACCCCCCACTGTTAGGCATTAACTAGGTTATTGATATGAACAGAGTAATTAACTTGAAGAACCACAATATGTCATTTGAGAAGAAGTCACTTAGGGTTGTGGTGCCACTAGACCCTGCAGAAGGAGTGTGTTATACTGAAACTCTTCACAACTATGTAGAAAGTGATGATGATCTAGATCATATATATAATATAACAATGTGAGATGAATATTGGATCAAATCTATAACTAATGGATGAATTTTGTGGGATAGGGATAGCTCTTGCACCTTAGATTTAGACGAAGAGATTGAATGCTAGTAGAATCGGTTACATGAAGTATTTACGCTTCATTACAGTATGATGATCAAATCAATGAGGTGTGTCTTGACTAAGGTAAGAAACCTTCTGCATTATGATGGTTTGACTAATGTGGAACAAGTTTAGATGAATTTGAAAGGGAAGTACTGGAGGAGCATCGATTCCAGGCACTGGAATTGGCACAGTGTGATATGCTTCCTGTTGGTGGGGTATGCACAAGGAGAACTTTGTTGGTTGGAAAGAATACAGGAGAATGATGAAGTTAAGATTTGGGTATGTAATACTAGAATGACAGAAAAATACATTGGGAAGGATGATTAGTGTGATCATTTGGCATGATGGACTAAGGCCTAGGGAATAGAACCACAACCATAATGGGTGCATATTTTCTATCATACGTTCAACACCATCCCATTGAACTGGTATCTAGAGTTGGAGCTTCGCCATGGCACAGCTAAATGGGACATTTTAAGGGAGAGTTTTCTATTAACATTCAGTTTTGAGGATGAATTTGAGAGCATTAATGAAGCACTCCAGGAGATCAAAGTAGTTATATTCAGAATGCCGAAGGAACTGATAGAATGGGCACTTCTAGGTTGGAGTACACAATTGTGCCATGCATTGGAATGTTATAATGTGATTGCTGAAGAAGAAGAAGAGGAAGATCCACATAATATTACCATTCCAGAAATAGAAAGACAACGTGAGGTCGAAGGACTGAAGGTGGCAAAACCAGATTATCTGAGTCATCGAAAACTCAACAAGTAAACATTGGAACTAAAGAAGAACCTAAGTTCGCGAAGATAAGAGACCTTTGGGATGAAGATATGGTTGATAAGGTAGTTGAGCTATTGTGCGAGTACTAGCATTTATTACCAATGAAGTTTTCATATTTGAAAGGAATCATCATAGATTTAGGTGTTATGAAGATCACATTAAAGTTGGATGTGAAGCCTTTTAAGCAGTGGCCTTATCAAATGAATCAAAAATATAAAGAGAAGGTGTGTCAGGAACTGGATAAGATGCTTGATGCCAGTATTATTGAGCCTATGGAAGAATCATATTGGGTAAGTCCAATGGTGGTCCAAGAAAAGAAACATAAAGGAGAAATCTGCATATGTGTAGATCTATGGAAGTTGAATGATGCTTGTGTGCATGATCTATTTCCAACACCATTTACTAATGAAGTATTAGAGAATGTTGGCGGACAGGAGGCATATTCATTTACTGATGGTTTTTCAGGATATCATCAAATAAAGATCACAATGAAAGATAGAAGACAAACAACCTTCATGACTAAGTGGGGTTGTTTTCAATATACAGCTATGCCATTCAGATTGAAGAACGTGCCTACAATATTTTCTCGGGTAGTGTTCACGGCGTTCAAGGAGTTTATTCATAAATTCCTGGAGGTATATTTTGATGATTGGACTATGTTTAGGTTGGTGAAGTGTCGTTTTTCCAGTCTTTCCTGCATTACATCCAGGTACACTAATACAGCTCCTTCGTCCATCATCTGATAACATGCGCATGGTAGTCCTAGTTGCGACCGGATCGACAACATGTTGATGCATAGTGTTTGCACTAGTCTCCAAGCATGTGCAGGTGTCTGTATGCATTGATTTGTCAAAATACATGTTTAGCTCTAGTTGGACTTGCTTCTTATCTTCGCCTCGGTGAGTGTGCTGAATGTGTGGGATTGCATGCGTGTGCACAATGACATGCATGCTGTTGAATTCCCTTGCATGTGCCCAACAACAATACTCACCATGTCTACTCCATGCTAGGTGCTGGGATAGATCTATAACTTGTATAGGTGTAGTTTCATCCATGAATGCATATTGTGCCCCCTGCTGTAACTGTTCCTGTTGCAACTCATTCTCTCGTCTATGCCGCTCCTATTCTTCCTTGAGTTGTTGCTTCAGCACATGCAACTCCTTCTCTGTCCCATTCTCTACCTTCATGCGATGTTCATGCTGCACCGTCACCTCATAGCCTGAGTCTCCAAAGTTTTTTTCACCATAAGTGGATCTTCTTTAGCTTACAACTTTGTTTTGCCTCTGTGTTATCAACAACCTTTCTCTTACGTTTGTTGCATATAGTATGTTGCCTTCAGTTGTTGTTGATGGTGTTGCTTGTTGTGATGTTGCTGCCATCATATCTTGACGTCCTTGTCTACGAACAACTTGATGTCTTTGTGGGTAGGCAAGTTCATAAACACTTGATCGACTACATCCCCAAGTGTGCTCTGAACGGTGTCTTCGACTCTGCTCTCTAGGAAACCATTGTACTTGTGCTGCTGAGAGGTAGATGAACACTTGCGATACCTGGAGACATGGAAACACTCATGGCAAGCAATATCTCAATTGAAACCAAAATGAACTTGAGAATTAGCTGGCAACATACCTATGTTATTGATCATTAAGGTTCTGCAATTTCCGCCGGGAGGTATAGAGACTAATTGCCAAAACTGCGCAAGGCACATTCCAAGCTGTCAGTAGGCTAACTGACTACTGGAACTACGAAATGCACAGTCCAACTTGGCCTGTTGAGGAATGAAACTACACAATGCCCAATTTCAGTCAGTAGTGACATGCAACCAGTGAACTGCATTGTGTAGTTTCTAGGGCCAACAATACACTGCCTCTTAAATTGCACAGTGCAAGCTTGGAGGTCAGTGTGTGGCTTGACTTGTGAAATTTATGGAGGGAATGTAGTGCCTTCGATTCCATAAATGTGCAGTGATATTTGGGAAAGATAACCTAGTTCGACTGACGAGTGACTGAAAACATGAGAAGTGTGAATGCTTGATGAGATGAGTGCAAACAAGAGTGAACGATCATTCATGCAAACCACAAGTGTAGGATTCAGAAAATGGGAAAGCATGCATGTGTGTGAAAAGAGTCGCTACAACAGTGACCGTCTGTGCAAAACAATTTCATGCATGTAACTGTAATGAGATGCAAACGAAAATTGAAATAGTGCTTCTACAATATAACATGCATCAAAACGATAGCAAGCACTCACTAAAATCAAGCATACAACGATCACACAAAACGAAACACAAAAAGAGACAAAAATGTAACACAAGACATGAAATGTGGGCTTATCCCAAAAAAACTGAGTTGAATTTCCTAATGACTCCTAGATGCAATGTGGGATGTTAGAGTTGCAAGGTTGACGTGAGGAATGAGCTCTGCAGCATCCAATTCATGAGTTTCGATAAAATCAAAGATGTGACGTGCATGCCACAAATCTAGGAAGAGTGACACTTGGTGGGAGGTTTTTGAAATGATCCTTGCATGCAAACTCCAACTGCTAAAAGTAGATCCTTGAATCAAGGGATTCCTTTGCATGCTACCTTGGGAGAAGCATCCCATGCATGCAAATTAGTTTTTCTCAGTCTTAGAGGGAACCAATCAACTCAACTACACATGCAACGGTCTACTCAGCTAGGAGTAAAAAATGCACATTTATGAGAGGGAGCTGGGCTAGCTGCCCAGAGGGATTGGAAATTTCTGGGTAGAGTAGATGACTACTGCCCAAAATTGCATAATTTTTGGGTAAAGCAGCTGACTGCTACCTAGAATTGCACAATTATTGGGCTGAGTAGTCCTGCTAGGAGGAATTGCACATTTTTCCATTGAACAACGACAGACAAATTTGTGCAATTTTGGAGCCCAATAGGCTGCCAGATAGAATTGCATAATTTCTGGAGGGAATTTTGGTTCACCTCCAGAATTGTAGACTTTCTAGAGGAAGCTTCTTAGCCTATAGCTAGACCAAGTCCAGTGAAACAACCTATGAGGGGGATGCAATAAGTTTTGATGGACAGGCTATCATTCTGCAATAAAATCACTGAAGCTTGTTAAATTGACAAGGCAAGACATGTTGCTGTGAAAGGTTGGTAGGGAGGCTCCAAAATGAAGCTAAGGCAAAGTTGTGGAGGGTGGTTGTAGCTACTACAACAAGTGGCAAACATTACACAAGGATTCTAAGGTATACTGCAAGGCGTGTGATGCTTTCCAAATGACAGGGAAGCCTTCAAGGAGGGATGAATTGCCTTTACATCCTCAAGTCTCATTGCATGTATTTGAAAAATGGGCCATTGATTTTATAGGTCCAATAAAACCACCAAGAAAGAAGACACGCATGCGGTATATCGTTACTGCAACTGAGTATTTAACCAGGTGGGCGGAAGCAGAGCTAGTGAAGGATTGTACAATGGCCACTGCTGTGAAGTTTTTTTTGAATATGTCTTAACAAGGTTTGGATGCCCTAAGATATTGATGAGTGATAGGGATACACATTTCATGAATGAAATGATCAGTGTGATGTTGGAATAATTCCAAGTTTATCATTAGAAGAGCACACCATATCACCCACAAGCGAGTGGAACGGTGGAAGCTTTTAATAAGATTTTGGAGTATGGATTGACACAGGTCTACAACACACAAAGGAATGACTGGGACATGTGTGTACCTATTGTTTTATGGGCTTATAGGATGACCTGCAAGAAGTTGACACACCAAACACCATTTAGACTGGTCTATGGGATTGAGGCAGTAATGCCTTTGGAATATATTGTCCCATGTTTACAAATTGCAACATTGATAGAAATGGCAGATCATGAGACCTTGGAATAAGGGCTCATGTAGATCATGGAGTTAGAAGAAGACTGCTTCCTTGTAGGATTTCGCCAGCAAGTGCAAAAGGAATGCAAGAAGGCATGAAATGATCGACATATTAAGCTGCGCATAATCAAGATAGATGATTTAGTGTTGTTATTCTCATGCGGAAAGAGTTATTTTTGTGGACAAACCTAACCTCCCTAGGAGTCTAAGACTCTCTAGTGACAAACAAGACAAACAAGAGCAATCCTTCTCTAAACATACATTATTCTATGAGAAACCAAGTGTCGTTCGATCCTACCTCAAATCCAACGCTTGTTGTAGTAGTCCAGCCTTGCTGATCCAGATGAGCTCCTCCTTCACTTTAAGACCTGCATACACTAACAGTCAAACGATTACATAACACCTAAATATTTCATAAAACAAAGCATATTCATCATATAGACCAAGAAGTACATGAAATAATTCATTAACAACAAATCATTGAGAAGAATGGACTTATTTCTGTTAAGGAAACAAAAAAGGAACCATTACAACCTGAGCCTTGGTGTTGTGCAAGCTCCTCCCAGGGTCCAGCAAGAGATTTCCTCTACTTTGACAAGCTCACCCACTTCCAATATGGCAAAAAGAAAGGATGGTAATCTCTCCTCACAAGTTTACAATGGAAGTCCTAATTCCAGCAGCATCTACCCTTTGGAATGTTCAGCTTTCAACCTTCCCCTCCTCTGGCCCAAGGCCTATATTTATAGTGTTCTAGAGGAAGTTATTCAGTTCCAACATCAATGGGATACTCCCTCTTTTGGATGGGGTAGCTCCTCTCTTGATGGGATAAGTTCTTCTATCATAGGGATGCATGAACCATCTGGAGGCGCTCAATACACGTCAAACACTCTTCTAGAAAGCTCTAGAAGTGACCACAAGTAACTTTTTTTAAGATGAAACTCGAGCCTTTTGACCTTTACAAGAGTACGCACCCATCCCTTGACTTACAGAGCGTACAAGTACGCAGGTACAGTGTGTTTGGAGTGCGTACACGCAGGCAAGGTAGAGAGAACCTGCATACCCAGAGATAAACATGTTTTTTAAGTGACTTTCTCTCTTTTTGAAGTTTGACATGAAGAGCAGAGGTATGAGGCTTGACAAGGAGGACAATATGGCTATTGATGGAGCCATATTAACTGCAGATAGTCATGGTGAAAAATTTCAGTGTAATAGATTGCCCCCTAAAGTACGAAGCCTGTAATAGATATGGGTGTTAAGTCATATAGGAAGGGTGAAGTACTTTATCATTTCGAGGATCATCTTGTGGAGAGCCTGGTCAGAACCTGCAATTTTCAACACAAAATACATGTATAAGATCATATCATCGCTGAGGAAGGCATTCCCATAATCAGATCAAAACTTTAACTATCAGACTAACTACTCTGATACAGGAATGATTTCATAATACATCATAATCATAGACTCGTGTAGACAAAGTATGGACGCAGCCATCTGTTTATAATTGGTCTACAATATAATGAAAACAAAACTCCTCGCAGCCTGGATGGTGGAAACTAGATCCAGGGTCTTCATCTCTACTTCCCGAATTGGTACGATTCTAGCCATGTGAATAAATGAGTCGATGTCGAACATGGTAGAAACCACTTGATTACCAGTCAATGATGTAAATGGTTAACAAGCGTGAGAGAGACCACCAGTGATGTCAATGGTTCTCAAAGTACCCAGCACAATCCATGAGATGTGAATGAATGAGTCGATGTCGAACATTTCATGGAATCCTTCGATCGCAAGTCAATGATGAAAACTGACGTCGAAGGCGGAGAAACCTGCCATTGATGCATGCAGACTTCAAGGTACTGACGATTCCTAAGTCAACTTTCTAGATAATGTGCTGATGTCGATAGAAAGCGACTCGTTGCAGGCAAGCCTGCAACGCGAAATCATAGTTCAAGTTGAAGAATTGTTGCTGTAAGCACTGACTCAATGATGATATGATGGATGATAGGTATTCTGCAGTTGAATGTTTTGTTTCAGATCTCTTGAACACATAACGACACAACAGATGGTTTGGTGATGAATGACTCAAAGTCGACTCCAATAACCCGGCTAAAAGTGATTTTGGTCAACTGTGAGGCAAAGGATTTCCCAACCCAGGTGAATGAAAAAGTGTCGTGTTCAAGAGCAGTAGTAAGGTTTTCTGAGACAAAAAGATATCAAATAGGCTCATTCTTCTCATTTTTCCCCCACCATTTCTGGCAAGTACCTCTTTATTTTTTACAAGCTTGAGGAGGATAACATATGCTTGATTATAGCTCACCCTTCGGATGAGTCCAACTTAGTTTAAATTCGAAACCCTAAGAAGGAGTGGTCTGTTCCTGTTTGTAATAGAACAGGTCCTTTACTGTCAAAATTTAACGAGTCCAGTATAGGAGAAACTCGGCGCTTTTCATATTTAGAGAGTCTGAAAAACTTAGAAAACTCCAGATCGAACTTTTTCGTAAAGTGTGTCTCCTAAGCCCGAAAAAGTATAAAATAATACCTAGGAGAACCGCTTGATCTTGCGACCAAGGATATTTTCATAGTTAGTGTCTTTGACCTGAAAAATAAAAAGCGATCAAGGACACGTCGTTTTATTTCCAATATCGAATTTGAAACGACAAAAATCTGGCAATCTTTTC
>APFE031544492.1:85728-108965 GCA_000404065.3 Pinus taeda
CCATTTATTACACCAGTAAAAATTTGACTTCCACTGAGTTAAATTATACTGTGACTGAAAAAGAGTTCTTAGCCGTTGTTCATGCAATCAACAAGTTTAGACACTACATAACAGGCTATGAAACTTTTGTCCATACTGATCATTCTGCCATTAGATATCTCATGAATAAACCTGTTACGAATGGCAGAGTCACAAGATGGCTTTTACTGTTACAAGAATTCAACATTACTGTGTTAGATAGACCAGGAAAGCAAAATACAGTAGCTGATTTCTTGTCTAGAATTCAAAATACTAATGAAGATTCTCCAGTAGAAGATAAGTTTCCGGATGAATATCTATTTGCAGTAACTACTAAAACTCCTTGGTATGCAGATATTGCTAACTATTTGGTTACAGGGAAGCTTCCTTCACACTCATTTCCCAATGAAAAAAGGAAAATCATTCAGGAGAGTTCAAAGTATTCTTGGATTTCTAATGAATTGTTCAAAACAGGGCTAGATTGTGTAATCAGAAGATGTGTGCGGGAAGATGAAATGCCTGACATTCTTAAGGCATGTCATGATGAACCATGCGGCGGACACTTTGCTGACAAGAGGACGGCCTATAAAATCCTTTCTTTAGGATATTATTGGCCTTCTCTCTTCAAGGATGAAAAGCAATATGTTAGGTGTGACAGCTGCCAAAGAGTTGGGAGACCAACTCCTTCAAATGAAATGCCTCTACAACCATAGGTACTCATCGAACCCTTTGAGAAATGGGCTCTAGATTTCGTTGGACCTACTAATCCACAATCCAAACAAAAAAAGTATATATTGGTTTGCATTGATTATGTTACTAAGTGGGTAGAAGCCAAGGCATTGCCTTCTGCCACTGAAAATTCAGTTGTTCAATTTCTTTTTGAGGATATATTTACTCGTTTTGGTGTCCCGAGAGAAATTGTGACAGATCAGGGAAGTCAATTTAAATCTAAATTGATGGAAAAGCTGATGGAAGAATACAAAATCAAGCATAGAAAGTCTACTCCATACCATCCGCAAGCAAATGGCCAAGTGGAATCTACAAATAAAGTTCTTGAGAGCATCATCACCAAGACTGTTCATATCCACAGAAGAGATTGGGCAGAGAGGCTTCTTGAAGCCTTGTGGGCCTATAGAACTACATGGAGGAACACAACAGGACATTCTCCCTATGAACTTGTTTATGGGAAAGAAGTCTTGCTCCCCATTGAGTTTAAAATCAAGACCTTCAAGATGGCAGTTCAGCTGGGGATGAGTCTATCAGAAGCCCAAAAGCACAGAATGGAACAGCTAAATGAGCTAGATGAAATAAGACAAGATGCAATTCTGAGGACCGATCTAGTTCAGTACCAAAGGACTAAATGGCATGATTGATTTATCAAAGAGAAGAAGTTTCAAAAAGGAGATTGGGCGCTACTATTTGATTCGAAGTTTAAAGACTTCAAAGGGAAATTTCAAACTCATTGGCTTGGGCCATATGAGATTGATGAAGTCTTTAGTAATGGAGCAGTCCGAATTAAGACAATTGATGAGTTCCAAACTCCTCTTATTGTGAATGGCCACTGCTTGAAGATCTATCATAAGTCACTCTCAAAAGAGGACTTTGTCAAAATATTTCAAGAAAGTTCTGCAATGAGGCTAGTGGAGAAGAATTCTTCTCCTCTATCAGCCTAATCTTTATTTCTTTCTGTTTCGAAAAAAAAATAATAATAATAAAAAAAAAAAAAAAAAATAAAAAATGTGTAGAAGCCTGAAAACCAATCTTGGATTGGCAGTCTTATGCAGAAAATATAAGGTGAAAATCAGGGTCACCTGACACTTTATATTTTCCAAAAAAAATCTCTTTTTCACCATCATTCCATCCTCATTTCATTCCGCTTCACTCCATATTTCATTTCATTTCATCTCACTTCATTCATCTTTCACTTCATTCATCCTATCTCACTTCCACCAATAAAGTCCCTCTCAGGATTATTCCGTCCATATCAGTTTGTTCTAATCATCTTTGTGCAGGCAGAAAAGTATTGTTGCAGATTCTGCAGCTCATACCGAGTTTCCGCAGCCAATACACTCTGTCTCTGCAAACAAAACAATTCTGTGTTCAAAAAAAAAAATAAAAAAAATTCAGAGGTATCATCATCAAAAGAGCAGCAAGGATACATAGCACCTGCAAGACCAGAAAGCAATCAAAAGTTAGCTACCATAATCAGTAAGGGAATCAGATGCAAATATATAAAGGTATGTTCCAAAATTTCTAATCAACAGTTTAATATCATTTTTGCATAGTTTCAATTCGTGGTAGGAGTCACTTAATGTAATGATTAACAAGTTATCCCACTCCTCGTCCACGATCTTGCCTCATCCACCTCATCACCCTCCTAACGGTTTCCTAATCCCTACTGATCCGAACGTAATACGAGCTGCTCTTCTATTAATCATTCATACCTCAGCGACGTATACCGGTGTACCACGGCTCTCCATATGATCATTTCCGCAGCCAAGTGTATGCATCCACTCAAAGCTCATAAATTTGACCGTTGCACTCGCATGCATAAAACTTGTAGCCGTATTCATTTCTACCCTCATACCACTGGCTTCATTTCATTTTCATACATCGCTCTCGTTTCATTGTAAAATCCCTCTCTGTTTTTCCTCACCTCACTGTTCAAAACCCCGAGTTCTGCACCTCACTGTTCCTTACATTACGGTTACTATACAACCGTAATTCCTCTGTTTTCCCGTAGAAGTATTCTCCTCAAACATCCATATCCACTGTCAAAGCTTTAAGTGCAACCGAGAACCGAGAATGGGGAAGCTGTTGAGAGAAGAAGCAGAGGGTTCAAAGTTTTTAGAGGGTTACCCACAGGTCAGAGAAGCACTGCAAAAGGCCGAATGGCTGAAGTTTATTCAAAAATTTAATGGGTACCATAAGGAAGTGACAAAGGCATTTGCCCGGTCGTTTGACGGAAAAGCCGTGGACGTAGGGGACTTACAGTTCACCTTAACCGAGAGTACCCTAGCCACAGCAACTGAATTTCCTCAAACTGGAGAACGTTGGTTCAAAAATAGGACAGTGGAAGATCAAGAATGGAGAAAAATACTTAAGAATCCAGGTATGGATACTTCCATTTTCACCAAGGGTATCTCTGTACGTGTCATTAAATAGGAATGGACTTCATTACTACTTCTTGTTCAAAAAATTTTAACATGTGAAGGTCATTTCGGTGTCATGTATATATACCATACAAGACTCATGATGCATTTCATGGAAGACAGAGCTATCAATTTACCCTGTTTCTTATTTTCTAGTTTAAAGAAAATGTGTAACACTGTTCAGAAAAATGTGGGAAACATTGAACCCCATTTGTATCACCATGGGCTTATTAAGATTCTAATTGAGGAACAGTTGAAAAATAAAAAGGATACATGGGAGAAGTTTCTCATTAGGAACCATTTTCAAGAGGCAGCTGAAGCCTCCAGTAGCTCTCCTAGGGTACCAAAAAGAAATAGGAGAGGAGGAAAAGAAATTATTGACCAAGAAACTGTCAAAAAGACTGTTGTAGAAACTGCTCCAAAGACTGCCCAGGCAACTACCAAAGAGGAAAGGAAAAAGGGAGTCAGCACTAAAAGACAAAAGGGGGATAAAGGGAAAACCATTTTGTAAGAATCAATTCCTTCACCAGAGCCCTCAATTGAAGAATCCCAAACACTAGCTGACAGATTAGTGCAACTGCAAACCACTGCCCTCTCAAAGAGAAAACAAAAAGAGAAAGATAGTGCGCAGCAGAAGAGCACTAATGTACAAGTAAGGAGAAGCAGTAGGTTCAAAGGGAAATGGAGTGTGACCAAAGGCAAACAATCCCATTTTGTTGACTTAGGCACACCAAAAAAGTATCCAATTCAGCTAGATGTTGAGCCTAGTCCTCCACGGGAAGAAAGTCCCTTCCAACAAGAGAGAGGAGGCAGTTTTCAAGAATTTGAGTTTAGACCAAGACAAACACCTGATATAGACCCTGATCAGCAGAAAGCATATGATTACTTGGAGACCTTAGAGCAATCTGCTGCCGGTCCAAGCACTATAGTACCTCATGATGAACAGGTCAAATCTCTAAAACAAGAGGTATTTGAGCTGGAAGTCTTGAACCGGCACATTAAGCAGGAGAATGAAGCCTTAAAAGAACAGAGCAAAGTGGAAAAAATGGTCCATGACAATACAATGCTTCACTTGGGTCTCTGGCAGAAAAAGAATAGAAAATTGAAGAAGAAATGCAAGAAGTTGAGCAGGGCCTTAATTAATTTGAGGTTTAGATGTTTGGTTAAGAAACCAAAAGTAAATATGGCAGTGAGAAGAAAAAGGAGAAGGCTGGATGTCTTGGCAGAGGCATCTGAGCATATAAACTGAAAAATCATGACAAGTTTTGGTTGCATGAGGACATGCAACACCTTCACAGTGGGGGTATGTTGAGCCTTAAACCTGCACTCATTTACCCATCCTCCCAACAACCTTTTTCCTACTTATCTCCTTCTTTTGTCATCATTTCCTTCATCAAATTGTTCAATTCATTGCATTATAGGACTTTTTAACATGATTTTCTAACTGTGCTAATGGTTGACTGTTGGTTTAGATTTTTGGTTCAAGTACAGCAATATCGCAGCTGTTACAGGTTTCCGCAGCTGATCCCAGATTCCGCAGCTATTTTCTTGTTTGATATAATCCAGGTGTCTTCTAGAGAAACGAGCCACATGGGCAAGTTTGTATGACTGTGTACATGGTATGTGTGCTATCGGTTCACCCAAACTAGCCAACGACACCCCTAGTCAACGCGGAGGTAGCTTGGGTCAAACAGCAAGGTTGCAAACGGTGGCACGACTCTGTGTGTTCGGTTGGAGCACGTAAGTCACAGCCGGCTTCTCCGTTAGCCACGACGATTGCAGGGGACCATAATCCAACATCAGATTTATTAGACCACGATGACCGTTCCCTAGATCCGAGCTCGGTGTTGTTGGACGTGTCCTTTTCCTAGCTGTTAGTTAGCTTCATTTACGCATAAGACAGTTGATGTTTTTGCTATAAATAAAGCGTTTCCATATGCTGAATAGTTAGTTTGGTGTGGTTTAATACTTTGCTATTATAAACTCTGTTTTGAAGACCTTTTATAAAGCGTTTTACGCTTCCCACTGTGTTTATTATGAGTTGATTTAATTTGAAGAAGACAGTTCTGTTTCTATCCGTGTAGCTGATCTTTTAATTGGTTGAAGTGGATGGAGGGCCTCTGTCTACTACAACCATTGTACAGTAGCCTTTGAATTTCCTTTTCTACATTTCTTTTTCTTTACTTGATCATGTATATTAATGTACAGTTTTGAATTATGCTGTTTTGTATTTCTTTAATCTTCATGACTGATCAGTATGTTTTTACAGCTTTGATTAGGAGCCCGGGACAGTGTGCTTTTACTTCTTTTTAACACTAGTGGCATCTGAAGTGTCTTACCTCAACTGCTAACTTTTTGCTGTGATTTTCATTAGTTACTTGATTAGCTAGTTTCTTTATTTGGTTTACTTTATCAAAGTTTTATCAAGATGCTAATCTCTTAATGGTTCTGTTTATCATAATGCAATAATATTTATGGGACCAAAATATTATCTAACTGCAACTTGATTTATTTAGTTTTTAGACTCATATTTCCAATTCACTCCTAACTCTTCTTTTTCACATGATCAATTCAGCTAAAGGCAGAAGGTTAAGGAAGAATACGTAGTGTGATTTGTCATTTAAATTTTGGATTCCTAGAGTAGTGCTTTTGCTTTCAGCAGAGTTAATGTAAATATCATTTCCATTTCTAACAATAGTAAGGGTATTGGACTAGTGCCATTAGTCTTTCGTTTAATGCTTTGCTTTCAATTGATGCTTTAGTTTCATTTCAAGTCATTATTAAAGTTTTCTCTTTAAAATTTAAGAAGCATTTAGAAATCATCACATACACACACATTCACTCACTTGTTTATAAATTCATCACATCATATTAGGAATATAATTTAGACATAAACTAAAAACGACAAAAAGAACTAGGAAAGGCTACTTAAGTATATATTGTACACTTCACTTCATCAGCTTACGAGCCTCGGGTTGACAATTTATGATAGCAATTTAGACAACACTAAATTGACCAAACACTGAGGTTGCCTAGGCTAAAGTAGTCTGCTTCCAAAGAAAAGCAAAAGAAGCTGATGACGATGAGACACTAACGGAGGAAGAACTTGGAGGTATGACAAAAGGAGAAAAACGATAACAACCAGAGAAAGTGGTTGATTTTGAGGAGGAGGAATACCAGGGTGTGGAGGAATTGGATGTTAAAGAGGTCGACTTATACCACGGCTCCCCTCATATATCCCTCCATGGAAGGGAAAGACCAAAGTTAGTAAAGACCCATATTCTAGGAAATTCATAGTTTCAACACCCCTATTGCCCGAACAGGTGGAATTTGAAGGCACGACACTAGTGCACATTCCAGTGCTAAAAATAGAGGATTGGGACCTCGCGGACCATGAGAGGTTCCCAAATTTGGAAAATAGCAAGTATATGATGAAGATATACTATAAAGAGACTAGGGTTATGCGGTTGGAACCCATGAAGTGGGTCAAAGGTGTTGAGCAAGCGGGGTTACTACACATGCTCTGTGTAACACATTTTCATCAGTTAACTATCAACACAGTGTGTGTGCACCAGCTCCTCGCGCTGGTGCATGATGGGTGCCTATGGCATGGGGAGCCCATCTCGATTACAGACATGTTAATTCATCGAATAATGAAGCTTCCTTACAAAGGGGCGGACCCTGCCAAGGAGTTTGGAGGGAAAAGTGGTGAAAAGGATTTAGCAGATAAGATGAAGGCAAAATATTGTCTAGTTAAGAAGTCATGTGGATATTCTATCCGCTTTTTTAAGAACCAGGCAGTGCAGTTCATTGCCCAAATTCTTGCAAGGAAAATCATGAGGAAATGTCACACGGACGAAGTTCCAACGGTAGTGGTATCACTAGCTTCCTAGTGCGTAAGGGGAGTTCAAGAACACTGGGCAAAGTATCTATGCAAGGAGTTCCTCGTGAACTTCTATGAAGCTCACGAAGAGAGAAATCCTTTCCATTGTGTGGTTGTTACTATCTATTGATTTAATAGCTTGGAGATTTTCGAAGGATAGTCAGTTTCCCCCATAGCTGGAAGATTTACTTGACAGCGAGGTTTGCTTCACTGTGGGAAACAAAGGATCCAAAAAGGATCAAGGAGTCAATTTTTTTTTGAATCTTGATGGAGATGGAATTTTGAATGGTTATTAGTTAGACACTAAGGTTGTCCCTAAATTTGTTAGTGCAATTGATGACCTTTGTGGAGTTCAAAGTCGATTTCCACAATGTTTCAAATAGGGTGCGAAAAGACCCAAAACACCTATGGCACAAGCTTCCATATTTCCTATCTGAGATAGATGTATAGGAGATTGTGGGGAGTTGGCTAGCAGAGTGGTGTGAAACCATGGAACTTGGTGTAGGTACAAGGAAAGGTGCATAGAGCTCTGCTGCACAGTTGACCACTATGTAGAAGCATAAGGAAGCAACTCAGAAGGCCGTGTGAGCTCTGGCTGAGAAGAATACAAAGGAAGTTGCTACTAAGGTAGCTACAAAGTAGGAACATGCTGAGAAAGAGCATGATGCAAAAGAACAGGTTGAGAAAGAACACCTAGACAAAGAAGAAGTCGAAGGATTGACTTCGCAACAAACAAATAAGAAGGACATTTCAGGGCAAGAAGGAGGCGGTGGAAAGGAGAAAAGTACTCCTTTCATCTTGAAGAGGTGTAGAAAAGAGTAGACTGTTGGGCAATGGAAGAAGCATAAGTCAGATAAGCATACGCACATTGATCCAATGGTCTTGAAAGAGGGGGATCTTGACGAGATTGGTGACAAAGTCAGAGACACAACAATAAAGTTGTGGCAACAGTTTGAGCAACAATATATGTAGACCTTGGGGAGTGTCCAAAAGGATCTATTCAAGCTATAGATCCAGATAGGCAGTATTAAAGTGAGCATTGGGCAAGCGATTGGGGTGCAAGAAAGCCTGGTGCAAGGAAGAAGAATAGTAGAAGAATTGGAATCGACTCTAGACCTTAGAATGATACCTTTACCATAAGGGTCTATTCGCGCAGAGTCAGGTGAGGACTGCACTATGATAAGTACAATGAAGGACATGGGAGTGAATTTGGTTGTGTTTCCACTTAAAACTCTCCATGCATTGCATCAGGGAGTTTCAAATGAGTTAAGGATTTGAGAGCAGCATGCCCTCATAGTCATAAGTGAGTTCAAAATGAATAATGAATTTTTGCTAAGAAAGCTTAGGCACTTAAGGAAAAGGAGGAGCTGTAGACACGAAGTCAGAGCCTAGAGACAATGATAGAGAAGGCCTGCAAGAGAGTGCCATAATTGAACATCTTGGAGGATGCCACAACTACAACAAAAGTAAGGAAATTGGCTACTACGGTACATGCATCAAAGGACAAGATTGAAAAGGTTACTTCTGATTTCCAAATGAAGATATCATAGTTGTATTTGAAGTTGTAGCCAACTACTCCACCAGAGGTTCAGTAGCAACGCTAAGCGATGATCAAGGAGAATATGAACACATTGGATATCGCAGTCACCAACTGTGCAATGATGTTTTACCAAGCAATGGAATTGTGGATGAACTTGTAGGAGGACCCAAACTTGCAGAGGCTAAACACGGATGTTAGGGAGATGCATTGTAGGTATGATGAAGTCTGAGCAAATGCACGCACTTTGGCACCAACACAACTCCTCACGAAGTTACAGGAAGGAAAGTAATTGCACGCATAGACAGAAGAATTGTAGAGGAAAGAGGTTATTGTAAAGGCCAAATTACAACCGTGGCTAGAGGAAGCCTACCAACTTATTCTGTCACTCCAAGAAAAGCTAAAGGTGCTACAACAGACACAAAGGACAATGCACTGAGCAGTGGAAGGCTCGACAATAGAGAAGCTGGTAGAAGAGGTGCAGGAGGCCGCGGCGCAGAGCACTATTGAAGTTGCAGTATTACAAGTTAAGCTAGGTGGTCTCTGTAGCAATATTGAGGTGCCAACTGAGTGACTCGAGGGTGAGTCACCATGTTTATGTTGGGGGCCTGTTGGGATAGGGTCCCTAGTGTCAGTTTTGAGGTTGGTTAACCCAAATTTTGTAGAAGATGTAAAGCCTCCATGAAATGTGGATGCAAAGCACACAAGTAGATAGGAGTCAAAGGGGTCTTAGCCCCTTTTTGGGATAAGTAAATAGGTCAGTTTTGAGACTCACCCATGGTCCACAAACCATGGTATTGTATTGAAGAAAGCTATATATAGTTGAGTCATAGCGAGTCTAAGAGGTAGAGAAGAGTAAGAGAGTCAAGATAGAGATTATTTTTAGGTAAGTGCTAAGAAAGGAAGGCTTTTATTCTTGTACTTAGGTGAAAGGAGAAGGCTACTATAGTTGAGTATGCAGGAGGCCTTGGTAAGTCCACAACTGAGTGCGTGGACCCCTGCAGCTAAGTGCACAGGATAAAGGCATCTGTAATCTAAACATTGAAGCTTAATAAAGGCCGATTCTGAAGAAATACTTTTCATTTGATTATTATTGTCTATTCTATTTATGTTATGATCTGTCACTTTATAATATGTTTTCTATGGAAAAATGTATAAATGTTGCGCAAATCTAGTGAATCTATCATATTTATGCATATCTTAAGTAATTATTTATGTTCGTGAAGTTAAGGATTAATCTTGTTATGATTTCTAACGAATTATATAAATCTGCGTGAAGGCGGATCTAAGGTTGTTAATTAGCATGCGAAAGTAGATAGACTACTTCCTTAGGGTTTATTAAGACTGATCACAGACCTTTTTTAAGGTCTAGAAGTTGTTTTACCCAAGTTACAATAATAAGCCCTTGAAGGATATTGATCTGCGCGAAGGTAGATTTGAGTTATAAGAGTCTAAGGCCACTTATCACACTGTCTCTAGATGGAGAAACCTAGTTCTAGCATCCCATAATACTACTTTAGGTGAGACTACAACCTATGATATGCATGTTGTTGCTGAAAGGGAAAACAGTTAGGGTTTTGTTGGTTGGCACGAACAAATGTAAACTTAGACCAGGCCCCCTTAAGCCAATAGAAGGAAAGGGGGAAGAAAGAGAAATCAGAGGACATTAGTTTTGTAAATCAAGGAAATGGAGGATACCATCCTTAACCTCCATCTCCATCTTCAGTTTAATGTTATTCTTCTTCTTCATCTGATTCTCATCATTCTAATAGGAAGCATACAAATGCTTCTAAAAATCCTTTTTTTAAGTTGGATGTGAAATTTTATTTGCCCATGCTTAATAGAGAATGTAATGTAGAAAAGATAAAAAAATTAGATAAGGTGGATTCTAGTATACTTCCAAATACAACACATTGAAGGGGATGAGGCAAAAATATAGTTAGCATCTCTTCAACTAGGAGGAATGACTATTATATGGTGGGAGAGAAAATTTCAGAAGGGTAGCAAGCATATGGATAAACTCCTTTCTTCTTGGTCTGAATTTTTTTACGCATTAAGAAGGAAATTTATCCATTGGGATATTGATAGAAAGGAATGATGGAATGACAATATCCGAGAGAAGGCAAAGGTCACAGTGTTCAAATATTTACAAAGGAATTTAGGAAGAGAGAATTCAAATTAGGTATTGCTTTAGCTTCACCTAATATATTGATGAAACATATTGGTGCTTTAAATCTTTATCTTTGACATTCATTGTTATTTTTTGAACCCACTACTCTTGATGAAGCTAGTGTGAAAGCTATTCACCTTAAAAACAGGGGAAATCATGAACAAGATGACCATGCAAAGAAGACAATGACAACAAAGAAAAATGAATCAAAGCCATCTTGCACTCATTGCAAGAAAGAAGGGCATGAGGAGGAGAGTTTTTGGAAACTACATTTAGAGTTAAAGCCTAAGAAGTATTGTGAGGAAGGGAAGTATAAAACATTTGCTACAGTGAAACATTACCTAGGTTCTGATTCAAGCGATGAGATGAAAATCACAATTTTTGGGATCACATATGTTGGACTAATTGACCTGGGTTCTAATTCAGGTGATGACATGAAGATCACAACTGTTGGGGTTGTAGGTGTTGGACCAATCATGGGAAGAACATCAAAAAATACATGGCTCCAAGAAGTTGAGGAGATAAACTAGAGCATTCAAGTAGAGAATGTTGAACTAAGAAGATTACTACAAGAAGAAGAACATGAGAATCAAGGATTACAGCATTAGTTAGAAGCCACAAAAGAGTCCTTGGAAATGTTGAAGTGTAGTGATGGCTTAGCGAAACCATCACCAATCAATTCAAAATCAACAATTGAGATAAAAACATATTAGTGATTCTTCAATTTCATGTTCTCATTATGATGATGATTTTGATGCTCTTGAAAAGTAGACTATAGTCATTGGTTCGAAGGTAATGAAGAAGATGGGATATGAAGGAAAGGGTCTAGGAGTTAATGAATAGGGAATTGTGAATCCCATTCAAGTGGTGGAACTACCTCGATATGTAGGATTTGGATATGTTAGAGGGAAATATGGAGGACACTCCAAACCCATGGAGATTGAAGACTCTTCAAGTGACGAGTCTGAGTCGATGCAGAATGTTGAGAGCACATTTTAAGGAAGAACTAAGTCAAGATCACCTTGCCAAAGTCACACCCAAGAAAACCATTCAAAGAATGTCATGTCACCTAGGAAAGAGACACAAAAGAAGGTCAAGAAATTATGGAGGAAGAAAAATAACTGCAACCATTGCAACAAGAGTGGACATTAGAAAGCCACACGTTCGAAACTCCATCTGGACCTATGCCTAAAGAAGGAAAGGGAGCCATGGGGGCTTCACTCAATGAACCTCTGACATATCACATGCATTCATGGAATATTAAACAAAACCCTTAATTTGACTACATATTGCAAAATAACTCTAAAAATCACTTTATTTAATCTGCTACCAATACGAACCCAATACACCTTCCAAATTCAAAAAACCCCTACTTTCACTAGATATTATAGGTATTGTGAGATCCTAGCTGTGAATGAATATATTTGGATATGTAATATCATCTTTGAAATTGAAGTTAAAAATTAAATGGGTTGAGTAAGTGACATAAATTCACAGAGTTTTGAGGATGTTAGTTGCTTGGGAGTTTAAACTTACTTGTTGAAGGGAGAAAAAATCTAAACTATATGACAAACATTAAAGGTTGGTTGTTTAGCTTTTAATGCACAAGATGGGACTACTGTTGGGAATTAATTGGGCTGCAAACATCAGGAACAAGCCCATGTTGGATAGGAAACTACAACAAGGAAAACAAATAGAAAAAAAGATAGCAAAATTAATGAGAAAGAGTCCAGTGTTGACAGGGAACCCCGCAATAGCAAAAAATAGAAGGAGAGGAGGCTCATTCTCATTAAGTTTTAGGCATGGATACATGGGACTCAATCAAGGAAGGAACAAAAATGGATAGAAGGTTTGGTTCTTTCAAAAGAGAGAACTAGATCTCAGACTTGAATGGGTGAAGAGAGAGCTCATAATTTTGCCAAAGGAGAGTCGAGCTACACGAGGCAGCGTAGAAGAGAGGAGAGAAGTAAGCTATGGTTTTATTTGAAGTGTTATTGTCCCACATTGGATAGCTATAGGATGAGGTATATAGTCTTGGAACTCCCTGTGCATTTGTGAGTTGTTGAGCAGTTTGTGGGAGGATGAAGAAGAACCTCTAGAGTCCTTGTTTCAGCTGGTACATTGGTGTTTATAACCTTCAGGAAGACCACTTCATACCCTTGGAATGTGGCTGAGGGGTGACATATGAAAGTAGCTTGGTTTTAATTTGTCTATAGTTGGGTGGAGAGTTGAAGTCCTGAACTCAGTTTCTGATCTTCATTATAAATTCAAGATAAGTATTTCCCATGGGTAAACCTTGTATGGTTTCTGTAGTAAAATGTAAATGATTGGAAGGTTGGTGGTTTTCATGATAAGTCTTGAGTCATTATGCTTATATACTAACTAATAGGTTATGGACCATATGGGTATGTATTTATAATCATGAATGTTTCTTAGGATCGATGGACTGATTCTAACCTTCTATTGTAGGAAGGGTTCTAGTGCTAACACTGGGATTGCATTAGTGAAATGCTTGCCTTGTGACGCCAATGGGGTTGTTTCTCAAGTTAAATACCTTGCTTCTATGTTATTTTGTTAATGGATGAACATGTGGATGCACCTTTATATAAAGATGGCGTTGATTGATATGTTAAATATATCTCACTGTGTGTGATTCTTTGAAACAAATGATATTGTTAAGTAAATTGATTGTATGCTTCTAAAATAGAAATAAAATCACATGTGAATAGATTGTTGATGTTGATAATATAATAGGTGATGCAAAAAATGTGTAATAAACCACATGATTGTAAAGACTAAGCTACGATGTTGAGTTGAACCTTAATCTGAATGAAATGTTTAATTGTTTTGAGAACAACACATTAATAAATGACATAGAAACATTGTGCCATGGTACAAGTTGTAGCAAGAGCCACAAGAACTTGGAATGAACCATGGAATACAGGGCACAAATACCCTTTTTATTAATATGAAATAATTACATGGAAGACTGATTGCCTAGCAGGGTCTGAATTTTCTTACATTAACTCATTTTCCTAAGTTACAATTGTTGTACTACATGACAAGAGTTGCATTAACATAAAATGGTTTGTTTCCCTTGGGGTTGTTTTAACCCTATACACTTTACCTAAATGGCTTCTCATACATGTATCAACAATGTATAGATATATTCCACTAGTTCCCTAGTGTTGCTGGTTTGGCACTTGAGGGCTTTGTGTAGCACCCTAAGAGGCCTTAACATATCATTAGTGTTGGAATGAGGCCTTGTCATTTATATGGAGGTTGGACAGACCTCTCAGACAAAGCTATGGTCGAAAATATTGGATCAAGGAAGTATATGCAACAATAGAGCTTGTCTTTGGGGAGATCTTAGAGATCCCCATCTACTTTATCACAAAGGGAGTAACTAGGATCACGACAACTGGGACACACTGGAAGCCATGCAACCCCGACCATTATGCTATTGGATGAGGTTGGTCCCACCTAACAGGTCATCCCATTAGGTTCACCTTGGAGCATGCACATAAGCTGCAGAAGAAAGAAGTGGGGTGAGTGGCACAGGAGGATGTGGCAATGCCATTATGTGTCCCAATCAGGATCTAGAGACTTGCAGATGTTCGAGCCACTAAAACATGTAGCCTAGCGGTGGGAGATATGGATTTTTACATGGGAATGTTTCCAAGAGTGTGAGAATAAGAGACTCAGTTGAAAGGAAACAAGGTCATGTGACACGGCTACATGCACTTGACAATATTACTATTGGCTGGAAGGTTGGCCTACAACCACATAGGCCATGATGCTTATCTTGGAAGCATGAAAAGGAGGAATAAAGGAAAACACTGTGTAAAAATTGGTGGGATGACACAATAAAGTGACATGGATAGGCCCGCACTGTTGTTGTAATGTTATTGGTCGAGGACTGGACCACTTCCCGAATTAGCTCAATGAAGTTCACCTGAAAGTTTATAGCGAGAGTCAAATGTAAAGCATTGGGAGATAAGCTATCAGGATGATGTAAGTCACACCACATGGAAGTACACACCTATCCTGTTGGTGGAGAAGGGTCCCATGAGCAAGGTTGTCCCGACACTATGACCCTGAAAGAGACCAATGTGGGTAGGAAATTGCAAGTGTTGGGATGGAGGTGAGCGATATGACGTGGGAGTGGTCACAGGGGTAGCAGAGAGTTGTATGTGATGGACCAATGGGAAAAGAGGCCTTATGACTCCACTATCCACACAAGCCCGATAAGTGATACCCAACTAGAAGTAACGGGAAATTTTGGTAGTGCACTGGAAGGGAACAAATTAGATGACGTGGGTTGACTACATGGCCATGCACACAAGATTGTAATATCTCTAATTGGTGGAGGGAGTACCCACAACCAAGTCATCGTGACATTGTGTTTCTAGTGTAATAAAGAGTCATCGCAAGGAACAAGGTGATGATATAATGTAAACTTGCGGCAACATAAATTGATAGATAGGCCTATGAGGAGTATGTAAGAGGGTCCTATTTTCCATGTAAGCCCAATGCAGAGAATTCGATAGGTAACCAAACACGTAGTTTGGGAACTAATGGGAGAGGAAGAAAGTGGGGTGACATGCTGAGTGGGACCCACATGAAAAGCATTTGACTAATACGGAGAGTGGAGGCCCTTGGGTTTTTGGTGGGAATGATGAATATGTGTGTGTGTATGTGTGGTTATTTATAAATAAATATGGAACTATTAACATAGATTTAACAAAAAAAATAAAATAATAATAATAACCCCATTCCTCTAAAGGTAAAAATGAGGGGTTGAGTGACATAATAGATTGGTATCAGACCATCTAGGTTCAACACTTGGATTGGATGGGCTCTATCATGAGTAAGTGATTATTTTTGAGAATTTTCTAAACAATTTGTTTAGGTGTTAAAGTTCGATCTAAATAAATTAATAAACAAACCTAACTAGGCATCAATTCATCTTATGAAATGGTGGAATGATAGAAAGTTAAAACTGTTGGATTGTCGTTGATGATATAACAGTGTGTGCATCCCCCTTGGATTGATTTTAGCTTGGAGGGGACCCCCCACACATGTCTTTGATCAACTTATTGAGGTAAAAAGTAAAGATAGTATCATGCCCCCTCCTTAGTGACGTCGGTGTGGGCTTGACCCCTCACACAAGATGTAGATATACCACGACAAATCCAAACCATTGGTTCTAATTGTGGAAGGCGGGGACCATCAGATAAAATTTGTCACAAAGACTATAGGTTTCAAGACTCAAATTATTTGATGTTACAACTTGGATGGGCTTATCAAAAGAAGGAAGTTAGAGCAATCATTGGACTCTATTATGATCAAGCAATAGTAGGGGATCCCCAAGGGGGAGGGCCTCATAATGATTCTTTTGAAAAATTAATAAAACAAATGTTGAGGTGTTAAAATATGGTTGTGAATAACTATGACATGCATGATTGATGCATCACATGGTGCTCTAGCTATGTGGCATGGTTGAGTAGATGATTGCTTTAGTGTATCATCAACGTTGGTCATATGATGAGCCTTTGCATGCTTGCAAAAATATGTATGAGACTATTAATATGATGCAAGGAACATTAGGAAAAATCACTTTGTTTCTTGAATTGTGTATATTTATGAAATTTTGTATTTATGTGTATGCTAGCTAATTGAGATATGTGTGCATGAGAATGCTTGCATGATCTCTGGTTGCTTGTGTTGCATAGCATGGTTGCTACTATTGACCTTATATGCATATACATGTATTGATATACCAATTGGATGGGAATATCCAATTGCCATTATATGACATAGGTCCCTCAAGATATCAAAGGTATATTGTTGCATAATTTTCATGAATCCAAGCGATTGATAAATACTTAGTTACATGCATTTAATATAACAACAAAAAATCATGGTTAGTTATTGATTAGTTAAATAAGCAGGGTGCATGCTGAATAGGGCAATGAAATGAGGTGCTAAATTGAGTTACATGAAGGCCCTATAGTGCATCTATGTGAACATGATAATTATAAATATGATAAGTGTTAAGATAACATGGGATTTTCGTTGACTGAACCTTTGAAGTTGTATATGCCATGGATTCTATTGAACTTAATAAGAAGGTCAAATTCTTCTTATGTTTAAGAGGTTGATTACAAACAATCGTGTGGCCTCCATAGAGAAGACAATTTAAAATACTATTGTTATTATGGATCAAATTTCGAACTCTAACTTTTACTTTAGCATAATGATGATTATGAATAATATTGATACACATGTATTACTAAATTTTGAAAGCAAACTTATGTACGTGATAATTGGTGTCTTAGTTTATAACATGTGGTTGATGATGATCTTAAGGATGGATGACAATTGTAGGATTACATTCATGGCCTAACATGGTAAGGATGACAACTGACATATGTGTTGTCAATTTACTTTATGAACTAACAACTGAGCATATGTGGAAACACATAACAAGACTCAACGACAAGAAAAGAAACATGTATCATTATATGGTGCAATAGGATAGGAACCAAGCCCATCAAGAAAAAGAAAGAGGGACATTCCCCCAAAAGGAAAGAACCTTAAAAAATTTGGAGTTCAAGCTTAAGGACCTAACAAAGCTAAACATCTATAGGGAAGAACTTAGAAACTTCACCAAAAAGTAACAAGAACTAGCTTTGTGGAATGATGAGTTGCAAAAGTGATTGCAAAAAATGAAATACCAAGATGAATCCTCTAGAAGGAAAGATGGCACTAGTAGGAAGAGGTCTTATGAGGATGAAAAGGAAAATGGAACACTCTCCTATTAATGCTATGGAGAAGAGAATTAGAAAACGAATTATCCCCATGGGAAGAAAAAGAAAGAAACCCCCCCCCCCAGGAGTCACCAGGACACACAACAATAAAGAAAGATATTGAGAAGGAAGAGGGGGCATCCCCTCGAGCCTCCTGACACACACATGTATGTTTTCAGAGATTCCCTATGACCTTTTGGGGAACATAAGGCTTCAAGGTTGTTGCTAGACTTATTAAGAAACCCTGAACTTATATGATTTATAAGTGTGTATGATGTTTGAAAATTACATGAATATTAGACTCATGGAGATTGAGTTGATATTAGGGATTAGCTCATTATGCTTGTGTGCTATGGCTTAATTTATTGAATTTTTTATTTGATATCATTTTTTTTTTTTTAAATTTTACATGGTTATGTTGGTTTTTGGTTTTGGTTATCATGTTGGTCTTGGTCTTGGTTATCATGTTGGCTTTAGTTTTTTTTAAGATGTTGATTTACTTGTTGTTTTGTGAATGATTGTTGTTGCAAATTTCATGTCCTTTTGAAATAATTTCCTTTTTTTTCCTCTTGCATTGGTTTTTGATTTTTAAATTTCAAAATTGCATGCTTGGGGATATTGGACTAAGGAGGTTGGAGTGGCAGGAAGGCCACAAAACCCTGAAAAGGGAAGGTGCTTGATAGGCATAAAGGGGAACATGCTGAGTAAAGTTCTAGGTGAGATGGAACACTATTGGGAAATGGACATGAATAAAGTAGCAAGAATGAAAAAAATAGTAGTATGAAGAGACTATATAACGCCTTCTTGGCCTCAATCAGGGAGTCATTTAAACCCTAGATTTATTTGGCACAAGAAAATGAATGTTATGGCCATGATTAAGTAATGTAACAACCTAAGGGATTGGTTGGATCCATGAGAATAATGGACAAAGATATGTGTAGTCAGGAAAATGGAAATAAGGGAGTTCTCCTAACCCTTGACTATACCTACACGTGTGATTATATATGACATACATGATTATGTTGATGGGTACTTATATATTGCATATGTGATTATGTTGATGGATACTTATATATTGCATATGTGATTATGTTGATGGATACTTGTATGATGTATCCATGATTATGCCAATGGATGGTGGTATATGACATACATGTTCATGTTTATTGATGTATATGCTTATACCTATGAGAATTCCATTTCATCTAATAGCGTTTTTCTAGGGACTCTTCTTGTGGAAGAGGGACTAGGTAAATCCATTTAATGTGAACATGGATGAAACAAAAATAATTCACCTTGCAATGAGGAATTTATTGGGCATAAAGTAAATTTTTGCTAAATTTGAATCATGTGAATATATCTCTTACATAATTCCCATATAAATTTTAAGAAAATGGGAAAAGCAAATGAGGTAGTATGGCCCAGTTTACATGCATAGAGACAAGGTGGTCTTTGGATTAATGGCAACATGGTGATTTTCCATGAGAGACAAGGTGGTCTCTAGATTAATGGAAACATGGTAATATGCTATTAGATATAAGGTGAACTTTTGATTAATGGCAACCTAGTGATATGCCATAAGAGACGAGGTGGTCTCTAGATTATTGTGATAATGTGTAATGTGATATGTTATGTGAATATGTTATTTTGTTGTACATGTGCATGTGTTGTGCATGGGAATGGGGTAAAGTTGTATCACGTGCATTGTGTCATACCATGTGTATAAGTGTGTGATGTGCAATGTGTTCAAGTTAGGCAGGTATGAGATTGTCTAGATGTGTGTGTTGTGTTTGTGTGTTCAAGACATGAAGGTATGGGACTACTAGTCCATTGTGTTGTGTATGTGCAAAAGTGTTCAGCAAGGTATGGGAATGTTTGGGGCCTTATAATGTCTATTGACACACACAAGAAGGTATGGGATTTCTTGGGCCTACACAAGTGTGAAACACACCTATATTTATGTTGACAAAAGACTACTCAAGTGGTAGTGCTCATATTCGTCAAATTATGATTGGGCTTAAGCACTCACCTTGAAGTCGATGAGTCACTTAGTAAATTTTAAATCAAAGAGAAGACAAGAGAAGGAACTGAACCAATGTGGTGTGTGTACATGGTTAAAGTGAAGAGAAGGCACTAGATGCTTGCTAACAGGTAAAAATTCTGGTGTGTGTACATGGTCAAAGTGAAGAGAAGGCATTGGATGCTTTCCGAAGGGAAATTGATTTGGTGTGTGTACATGGTCAAAGTGAAGAGAAGGCACTAGATGCTTGTCGATGGGCAAACAATTTGATGTGTTTACATGGTCAAAGTAAAGAGAAGGCACTAGACATTTGCTGACAAGAAACTAATATGGTGTGTATACGTGGTCAAAGTGAGGAGAAGGCACTAAGTGCTTACCCGGATGGCTACCGATTAAGTGTATGTAAAGCAAGCAATGAGAAGAAAACCAAGATAAGTATCAATATTTCATGACTTCTAGGATTTTGTTTTATGAATATAAATTCAATGATATTATCTATGATGGTTTGGGTTATAAGATAACCTAGTTTTCCATGATAGATAATTCCAAGTTCACTTCATGTACAAACTGCTGGTGAGGTATAATTTAAATTATTACATTTTCTTATGGAGGCATATGTAATATGATGCAAGAAAGCATGAAATCATCCAGTTGGGTGGATAAACTTGGATGCAAGATAAATAGTTTTAGTTGAGATATATCAAATGTGTAGTGGCACGTGGATTAGATATTTCAAGAATGGGGCCATTGTGCTACACTAACACCAATAATGTCAATTGATTACCATGAAGCATGCTATGACTATATGGGTTTTGAAGGAATGCATGTGCCTTGAATTTGAACTCCTTCCGATGCGAGGAAGCCTTACTAAGGAATGGATCGCCTGAGGGACTAAGAAGCATAGAAGGGGATGCCTGAACTTGGAAGGTGAGTGACTATACTGAGATGGGGTAACTAGATTTCCTAAGGGATTGAAAAGTAGATTAGGGAAGGATGGAAAATCAATTGGGTTTCTTGGTCATGAGCATAGCTGGTTGGGATCACGCGCACATTAGGGTTGTACCGAGAAGTAATGAGTTAAGAACTGTTTGTTGATGGAGTAAGAGTGCAAAGAAAGCCAGTGTTGGATATTTGAGGCATACTACCCTCCATAATAATGGAAAGAATCCAAGCTGAATTTGGTGCAACAAAAGAACCACGAAATTGTACAGAAACACAAAGTGGCTAATTTGATTGAAATTTTCTTTTATAATTACTTATTTGTTGGGAACGCAACTATGAATGTGTTACATGTGAATATATGTAAATGTTTTAAAGAGTTGTAAATATAAAGCTCCAAAGAAAGTATGTAGTTTTTTTCCTTATTTTGTGTGTTTCTTTGCGTGTAGGGGCAGAGAACACTGAGGATGGTGTTCTCCCAAGGGGGAGGGGTCTGTGACATCCCAAAATTGAATGGCTTGATTTGACCATGTAATCTCATCATTTAAATTGAAATTGAAAATTAAATGGGTTGAGTAAGTGACATAAATTCCAAGAGGTATGGGGAGGTAAGTTGCTTGGGAATTTCAACTTAGTTGCTGATGGGAGGAAAAATCTGAATGATATGATAGCCATTAAAAGCTTACTGTTGAAATTTAAATGCATAGGATGGGATTGTAGTTGGGAATTAATTGGGCTACAAACATCAGGGAGAAACCCATTCTGGCTTGGAAATACAACAATGCAAACAGACGTAAAAAAGGACAGGAGAATTAATGAGAAAGGGAATGTTGGTAGGTAACTGCACAACATCATAAAATAGAAGGAGAGGAGACTCATTATCATTAAGGGGGGGCATGGATACATGGGAATAATTTGGGAAGGAAGAAAAAGGAGAGAAGGTTTGGTTCTTTTAGAAGAGAGAACTAGATCTCAGACATGAGTGGGCGGAGAGAGAGCTCAAAATTTTTCAGAAAGAGAGTCAAGTGGTAGGAGGCAATGCAAAAGAGACGAGAGAAGAAAGCCCTGGTTTTCTCTGAAGTTTGTTTTTCCTTCATTGGATATTTAGAGGGTGAGGTAGTTGGTCCTGGAACTCCCTGTGCATTTTTGAACCATTGAGCAACTAGTGGGTGGAGGAAGAACAACCTTTGGAGCCACTGTTTCCCTAGGTAGATTGGTGTTTATTCCCTTGAGCAAGACCATGCCATAGCTTTGGAATATATTGACTCGGGGGTGACAAATGCAAGTACATTGGATACAAATTTTCAATGGTTGGGTAGAGAGTTGAAGTCTCGAACTTAGTTTCCTGTCTTCATTACAATTTCAAGATAAGTATTTCTCATGGGTAAAACTTGTATGGCTTCCAAAGTAAAATGTGAATGAATGGTAGGTTGGTGGTTTGCATGATATGTCTTGAGTCATTGTGTAGATATGAATTAGGGGAATTTTGAGGTCTAAAATGGGCCTCCTAAGGAAATTATAAAATAATAGTGGAAATAATAAAATAATATTAGATTACATCATCAAATTTTAGAGGGAAAAAATAAAACTATTTTTTCAACTCATATTTTCAACTTATCTCCCTATGTGTTTACTCAAATTTCGAGTAGAAACACTTGTTGGATGAAAAGTTTGATTCATCATCCAAGGAGTACCCATGTTTCATGCTTTCAATGGACCTTACTACATGAAAAACATGATTGCAATTGCGTTTTTTCATGTATTTCTCGTTTTTCGTGTAGCACAGTCCATCGAAAGTATGAAACATGGGTACTCCTTGGATGAGGAATTAAATTTTTCATCCAATGAGTAATCCTACTCGAAATTTGAGTAAAACCCTAGGAACATAAGTTGAAAATATGAGTTAAAAAAATAGATTTATTGTTTAATATTTTAATAATCTTTTTTACTTTTTTACTCCAAAAATGGTTAATCATCCCCCATGGTTGACATCATCATCTTGAATCCTATTGGTTCTTATAAATTTTATTTTGGTTGTACATTTTCTTAGGAGGTCCATTTTATACCTCAAAATTCCCCTAATGACAATTGGCATGTTATGGACCATATGGGGATGTATTGATAAGTATGAATGCTTCATAGGATCGATGGCTTTATGCTAACCTTCTACTACAGGAAGGGTTCACTAGTTCTAACACTAGGATTGCACTAATGAAATGCTTGCCCCATGAGGCCAATGGGGTTGTTTCTCAAGTTGAATAAGTTGGGTCTATGTTGTGTTATTAATGCATGGACATGTGGATGCACCTTTATACAGAGATGGAATTGATTGATATGTTAAATATATATGAATGTGTGTGCTTCTCTGAAATGAATGATATTGTGAAGTACATGTCATGCGGAATGAGTCGATCTTGTGGACAAGATAGACCTTCCTAGAATCTAAAGAAGACCTAATGACAATCAAACCAACCAGACACTATCTTTCTCTAAATGTGCTTTTATAAATAATGGCAAACAAGTGTGATTAAGGCCTACCTTATGTCCAACGCAAGTTTGGGGATGCCCTCGCTTCTTTGATCCAAACGAGTTCCTTTGTCGCGAACCTGCAAACACAAACAAGGCAAACAAATTAAATATCACCTGAAAAGCCAATATCATAAAACATATTTAACATGAAAGTCAAGGAGTCCATGAAACAAATAA
>APFE031544494.1:2631-31756 GCA_000404065.3 Pinus taeda
TTATGGTTCGTACAAGGTGTTGCAAAAGATTGGTACTATGGCATACAAATTGGAGCTTCCTGTAGCTTCTCGAGTGCAAGCTTTCCATGTTTCATGTTTAAAGAAGGTTATAGGAAACAAGCTCCCAATTCAAACAATATTGCTAGAACTTGATGAGGAAGGAAAAATTATATTGGAACCAGAAGCAGTCACAGAAACAAGAACTCGACAGCTACGAAATCGATCAATTTCATAGTATCTCATCAAGTGGGAGAACTTATCCACTGAAGATTCCACATGGGAGGATAAGAATTTTTACAAAAGCATCCAGAACTACTCAAGCATTGAGGACAACACTTTTTTGAAGGAGAGCGGCTTGTTAGATCCCTATAATATTTGTGATTACCCCATTAATATTGTAGGTGTATCCCTTATTAATATTGTTGTGCCCCTATTGTGCCACATAGAATCCCTCTATTGTTATTTTTGTGCCTTTATATTATTATTGTTAGGTTGGATTGGTTATATTGTGACTCCTTAGCCTCCTATATATAGAAAGGAGGTTTTGTCATTTGAATCATCTAAGAATCATTCATTTGTGTAATGTAAAGGAGGCTGCCCCTTCGAAGAGGCTGAATTCTGAGGTGTTGATCTGTCTTTTCTATCTTTGTGTGAGCTGGTTCCATAACAGTTAGGATGTTACTGCTTTGGGACATCTAAAGTCGAAGGTACATTTTATGGAGGTGTAGTCTAAGCCCTTGGGTGTAGGGCACATATTATGGGTATCTTGGACTTTTGGTGTGTGTTAATGGTTTCAACTAGTGGTGGAGTGTTCAACCAATGAGTAGGCAAAGTTTTTCATTTACAAGGTTGGCATCAATCAAGTATTCTCCCTCTCTACCCAACTCTAAGATGAGGAGTGTGCATAATGGACTTATTATTGTAACAAATTGCAAATATTTTATTATCTTTAAGTTCAAGGGCTTGAAGTGGCTGCCTCAACCTACAAATCTTTAAAGGAACTATGTTTTTTTCAATTACACTCTTGTGGTCAAGGAGCCGCAAAAGAGGAAGGCCTTATGGCTATTTTTAAGGGGTTGTAATGACCCTCGTCTTGTGGTAAATATGTAGATATGATGCTAATGGTCTTGATCTTAGTACATTCACGTATATAATGTAAATATTGTCTTATCACCTTGCATTGTGTAAATATGATAAATATTTTGTGGTTACCCTGATGTACATGTTGAATTTCCACTTGCATGATTATGGGAAACACTTCTCAGTTATCCTTGTGTACATGGGGAAGATCATAATTACTCTATGTGATAAAAACACCTAGTAATATTTTCACATTGAACTCTATACAATAAACTTAACCCTAATATCTTAGTGAAGAAAAAGTAACTAGCTAGACTCTAGAAGGGTTTTTGGATTGAATTTTAGTGAAACTCATTGTAGTTAGGTGTGCAAATGTGTGGTGTGTTAGTGAGTGCTAGGGAAACATAAGGGAGCACTAGGTCAAAATGCATGGAAATGAATGAATAAGAGTCTGTGATAGGGAGTGTCAATGAGTTCCAGGTGTGGTAATAGGGGAGTGACTTGGTATGCTAAGCAACGCTAAGTCATTCTAGCGTGCCAGAGCGACATGTAGCCAATATGTTCTAGGTGCCAAGGTGTGTCAAATACTGTTAGGAAGTGTTAGGGAGCATTAGGGAAACACAAGGGAGCACTAGGTGAAAATAATGCATGCAAATGAACGATTAAGAGTTTGTGGCAGGAAGTGTTAGTGATTTCAGGGTGTGCTAAGGAGGGAGTGACAAGGTATGCTAGGCAGTGCTAAGGAATTCGAGAGGCTAGGGAAACATGAAAAGATGTGCTAGGTGCTAAGGTGTGCCAATGCATGCCGGGGTGAGTTATGGAGTGTCAGGGAAAAACAAGGGAGCACTAGTTTCAAATGCATGGAAATGAATGAATAAGAGTGTGTGACAGGGATTGCCAATGAATTCTAGGTGTGATAAGGAGGCAGTGACAAGGTATGGTAGGTAGTTCTAAGGAATGCTAGAGTGCCAGGGTAACATGCCAAGATGTGCTAAGTCCTAGGGTGTGCCAATGTGTGTCAGGGAGTGCCATGAGAACACAAGGGAGAACTAGTTCAAATTGCATGGAAATGAATAGATAAGAGCATGTGATAGGGAGTGTCAGCAAGTTCCAACTGTGTTAAGGAGGGAGTGACAAGGGTATATTCTAGGCAGTGCCAAGGCATGCTAGAGTGTCAGGGCATGTTAGGGAGTGGTAGGGTCTATTAGGGAGTGGAAAATCATGCCAAGGAATGTAGGGGATGATAATGTGTTCCATGTAGTGCCAATGGATTGTTATGGCATGTGAAGATGTAAACTATGTTTCTTAGTTGTTTTATGGGCACTGTTGGATGTGAGCCTTGACTTGGTAACTTGCTAAGTGGGATGAGTTAATATTGGACATGAGAAGCCTAAAATGATTTATAGTCCATTAGGGGAACACGACATAGTCTAGTTGTAGTAAATGTAACTTGGTAAAGTTGTTGTAGTCGAGGCAAGACTTGGTTGGGTTCCTAAGTCTAAAAGCAAATAAGGGTAGTTATGAGGGAATGATAATTAAGGAGTGCCATGGCATGCCAAGGAATGAAAAGATGTGTTGACATATGCTAGATAGTGTCAATGCATGTCAAGGAGTGTTTGGGAGTGTCAGGGAATCATAAAGGAGAACTAGGTCAAAGTGCATGGAAATGAATGAATACGAGATTATGTCAGGGAGTGTCAGTGAATTTTAGTTGTCCCATGGATGAAGTGTGTTAGGAGAATTTGATATTAGGACTTGAGGAGGAAAGCCTACGATTGTGATAAAAGGATGGAAAAATTAGTTTGAGACAAAGGGAGACTTTGGTCTAGGCACAACACTATTTTTTCAATGACTTGGTTGGGATCCCAAGTCACAAAAAAATTAAGGTTATCTATGAGGGCATGAAAACTAGGGAGTGCCAAGGTGTGCAGGGAATTTCAGGAAGTGCTAACACATGTTATAAAGTTCCAAGGAATGTTAGGCATTTCAAGACATGCCAAGTGCTAAGGAATGCTAATGTGTGCTAGGTTCTAGGATGTGGTGCCAACACATGCTAGGGATTGCCAAGGAAACACAAGGGGGAGTTGTTTCAATTACATGTAAATGAATTAATGTGCGTGTGTGATAGGGAGTGTTAACAAGTTATAGGTGTGCTAAGGAGGGAGTGACAACGTATTATAAGTAGTGCTAATAGACGATAGAGTGCTAGGAAATCATACTAAGATTTGACAAGTGCCATGGTGTGCCAATGTGTGATAAGGAGTGTTAGGGAGTGTTAGGGAAACAAAAGGGATCACTAGGTCATAATGCATGTAAATGAAGGATAAGAGTGTGTGGCATGGAGTGTTAGTGAGTTCCAAGTGTGTTAAGGAGGAGTTACAAGGCATGCTAAGGAATGCTAGAGTTCTAGGGTGACATGCGGCCAAGATGTGCCAACACGTGTAAGGAAATGTTAGTTGGGAGTGCCAGGGAAAAACAAGGGAGAACTATGTCAAAATGAATGGAAATGAACAGATAAGAGTTTGTGATTAGAAGTTTCAATGAGTTCTAGGTGTGCTAAGGAAAAATTGACAAGGTATGCTAGGAAGTGTTAAGGCATGCTAGAGACTAAGGCGACATGCCAAGATGTCATAGGTGCTAGGGTGTAATAACACATGTCAAGGAGTGATAAGGAGTGCTAGGGAAACACAAGGGAGAACTAGGTAAAAATGCATGGAAATGAATTAATAAGAGTTTGTGACCAAGAGTGTCAGCAATGTCTAGGTGTGGTAAGGAGATAGTGACAAGGTATACTATGTAGTGCCAATGAATGCTAGAGTGTTAAGGTGGTAGGCCAAGATGTGCCAGGTGATAGGGTGAGTTAGGGAGTGTTAGGGGGTTTCAAGGAAACATAAGGGAGCACTAGTTCAAAATTCATGGAAATTAATGAATAAGAGTGTGTGAGAGGGAGTTTCAATGAATTCTAGGTGTGCTAAGGAGGGAGTGACAAGGTTATATGCTACACAATGCCAAGGTATGCTAAACTACCAAGGCATGTCAAGGAGTGCCACAGTGTGCTAGGGAGTGTCAAAGCACACCAAGGAATTTAGGGCATTTTAACATATGCCACATAGTGCCAAGGCATTCTAAGGCATGTCAGGTGTTATGGCATGTCAAGATGTAAATTGTGTTGCTTAATTGTTTAGACCAAGGTTGGATGCGATGAGCCTTGCCTTGTTAACTTGCTAAGTGGGATGAGTGAGATTGTACATGAGTACCCTAAGATGAGTTACAAGTAGTTCTTAGGTGAACAAGGCATATGTTGAATTTCCATGACACATGAGAATCTGGGTTTGGCCTTAGAATTTTTTATGCAAACACACTCAAGTGCCACAACACATCTACTATGCAGAATGAAATTTGCCATGAAAGAAAAAGTAATGGATTGAATGCACATAGTTTATAGCTTGCACATATTCATATGTTAATGCTTATTATTGTGATATACAATAGCCATTTATATGTCTGGTGTAAGACTCCTCTAGAGATTTCTATCCAACAACAACATCTTTGTGGTAAAAGGTGTATTGTCAAAGGTTGCTCCATCAAAAATAGCAACCAAAGGGACCTTACTGTGGACACAAATGAAGAATTAAGAATATTGTTATCTATGAGTGTTGATGTGGAGGTATGGAACAAAATTACATAGGCAACAAACCTTTTTATTCAACCTATCAAGATCTAGAAAGGAAAATGTGTGATTATATATACAAGTGTGATAGTATTTGGATAAATGCCAACCTAACCCACAAATATTTTGACATTTTGCTAGAGCTAGCCTATAATTGTTCCTAAATTTAATAAACATGTAAAATAGGACTGAATTTTCAATACAAAATACAAGTTGATAGGAACATGGCCAAATTGTGAAAGTGTAAAAATTGGTATGGTTTAAAGGGACCAATCCCTTTGAAAAGTCTTAAATGTGGTAATGAAGGTTGAGCCTCGTTCTAGAACCCCTTTGGGCATCCATCTTAGGAATTGGTGTAGGATGCAACACTTCAAAATAATTTTTGTAGTAGTGATGTTGACACCTGTATAATGACATGGGGTTGGAGTTGGCCTGTCAAAGCTCTTAGGTCTACTTTGGAACTTCTCTAGGGTGATGCCTTAGATGATTTGGAGTACGAGGGAATGATTTGATATTTAGTTTGCATTGAAGAATATTCGGAGGCTAGATACTGCAAAAAAAACCCTTGTTCTGAACAGGGAAGCACATGCCACTGAAGAAAGTAACATCAAGTACACAGCTTTTAAACTCAAAGCACATCTCTATTTATTACTCTTTGAAACAAGAAATAACTAAAAACTTCAAACACTACTATTCACTTTTTCTTTAGTCTAGAAGGTACAATGAATTTGGAAACATGTACAACAATGTCTCAACTTTCTTAACTCCTAATCCTAATGCACCTTCCTTTCATGGATAGATAAGACAATTAAAGTTTGTCGCTAGTGAATATGATACGAGATATGCAAACATGCTTCCTTAGCTAAGGTTGAGAATTAATAACTAGGGAAGTTCTCCTTTGAACTATGCATGTAAAAACTAAATAAAGCAAAGATTTTTGCTACTCTAGGTGCCAGAAATGAATCCACTACCTAAGGTAAGTGCTTTGCCCAGAACAAGATATTAAGGACTCAAAAACTTTGTTGCTTCCTTCAAGAGATTTGTATACCAAAAAGAACTAAGTTGTCATGCACTATCCTCCAAATTCATTCACCTTTAACATAAATATTGTGCCCAGAAAAAGACAAGAGACCAATATCCAACAAAATTCGCTGACCAGCCAGATACCCTTGTGCTCAAACAATGAGATAATAAGGGAATGTCAACTAGGGTGGAATATTTCACCACCAAGGTTGAAAATAGATAGAAGGGGTAAAAAAATATCAGACCTAATGCTCAAGAACAAATGAATTAATCCACACTTGGTGATCCAAAATCAATTCAATCCTTCTTTATTTATAGACTTTCCAGAGGGGTTTCATATTCTTAAGTGATTGAGTAAACCTTACTCCAAGCCCCAAATTTGGGTTTTTTAAGCCAAGTTTCCCCAAAAATTTCCCAATGGGTATTTTGGGGTTTTTCCCCTTTATGGAGGAATATAGTCTATGGGAATGGATAGGATATTACGTCCCATTTGTCCTCAATCTGTAGAGGACATTACATGGCACCTAATAAAAGAAATAATGCTTTAGTTTAGGAGGTAATAACTAAATGCTTATTTCTTTCCACATAGGACATACATCTTGCAAAAATGATCATGGGGTACAAATACTACAAAAGGCATAAATCTTACTAGCATTGTCATAGTCCAAAAAACCCTTTCAGGTGAAACAAGGTCAGTACCACTTACTACAAGCACAAATGACAAATTCAAAAACAATATAATTATTCAATGAAAGAATGATGAATCATATTAGAGCACTTTAAATTTAATAGCTCTTGAGTTGTAGTGTTAATCAAAATCTCTCAGGTTGGATCATAATTAAGTACTCAATGTTGTTTTGGGACCAATTTGGGGAAAAGGAGGAGCTCTTAGTGACAATGGGATGATAAAGCTTTTCAAAAGGGAGCTCTACAATACTTTTCAACATACAATCCATTCATTCTAGTGGAGGAGATATAGAGAATCCATTAATAAGGACCTTTCCAAGATCAATTTGGAGGAAAATCCATTTTCAAAGCTTAAACATAGTTCTATATTCAAACAAGAGTAGTCATTTTTCAAAATAATTATTAATTCCCAAGAAATTGGAGCCAAGCTGACATGTTGACCATTTATTCTTCTACTGGACAAGGAAGCATTTATGAAAATTCCTTGGCCCTTTGATCTAGTATTTGATGTAAATCTCTTGATTAGAAATGTAATAAGAGATGCAGTTTGTATTAAGGAAAAGGGAAAAGTAGAGGGCCAATTAATAATTATCTCTAAAAAACTATGAATAGAACCCTAACATATTTGAAATGGAAAAGGATAACTCCATGATTATTTTTTTCTTTAGAAACTTTGCTAATTTCCATGATTGAAGCATGTATTCATGCCTTGAAAGAAGCTCAGAAATTCTTTTGATATTGGTTGAAGCAAAGAAAATGTGCAAAGTGACACTCACATAGAGGTATGGAAAAAAAAGTATGTGGAGCTTGTTGTCCCAGACTCCAAACAAAGAATGGACAAAAGGTGAAAAAACCAAGTCAAAAGGTATGTGTAGCTTTTGTCATGCAGTGGTAGGTGTTAACTCCACACTCTACAGTGAAGGCTTTGCGGTGCAAGTGACACAAAGGTTTGCATGCAGAACTTTGGATTAAACAGAGTGGAGCTTGCTACTACATGTCCACTATTACCCCACTTTCTATATGAGCTACAGGAGATAAAAATAATGAGATACGAGAGATATAGAGTAGATACTATTCTTATTCAAATTTAATAAAAAATATTACTATGTCTTCCTCGACATAAAAGAAACATCTTCCATAAAATATTTTCTCCATGAACCTGATTTAAAATGAATCTCTTCTATTGACGTGCCCAACCGCAAATAGAAATGATGCCAATGGGCCGATTTTAGTTTCGAAAATTCACAATTAGTTTTAATTGTAATATCTCCTATTTTTAGTTCAGATTTCAGTTACAAGCAATGAAACGGGACTCATCGATCAATCGCGATTAATCACGAGTTGGAATATGCTTGCTCTCCAAACGATTTGATCTAAATATTTGTGAGACAAACTCACATTGACAAAGTTTAACTCATGGTCATTGCAAGTTTGAATTGAGACTTGTTGATTAAAGCTGATTCTTGTGATTGATTCCAATTTATTTGATTTTCAGCCTTGACTCGATGAGCACGAGTTTTTCAAGTTTAGGTATGCCGCATTGCTAAAAACTAAACAGTATTCGTTCCAAAATTTATTTCTCATTTCTCAGGTCCAAAAATCATACATCGAGACCTTCAATAATCAATCGATGCTCACTATTACACAGTCCAGACTCAATATCAGGGAACCACCAAGGTGAGCCTAAGTCCAAACTCCATATCAGGCAGTCGCCAATGTGTTCTCTATCCATACTCCATATCGACGCTTGGGCAGTCGCGCGTCACCTTCAGTGTGTGTTACCTTTAGGCTTAGTTGCTTCACTATTCAACAATCGAGGTACATTGACACTTGGCTTAAATAATAGGTATATTACTATATTGAAGTTTCAATGTCATTTTCAATGGCAAGTTTCAAGTTTCATTGTTCAGCAATTGAATGTTCGGCGTATTCCTTTGGTTATGACTTTTAAACCCTATAAGTGGGCCTTAAATAGATTTTAAAAATGCTCTAAGAAATGGTTTCATACCAACCATCGACCAAGTCATCAAGCATTCCTTCCTTGGTCGATGTCTTGCCGACTTCAAAGGCTTTAACCATGCATTCACAACTTTGAATATTTTTGTTCTTTTAGAATTTGTTATTTATGTATTGATTTAGTTGTCTTATGCTAAACGAACTTGCAAATTCAAGATTACAATGCAATATATGTTGATAATATTTCCTTTAGGTAGTATTTCCTCATATATACCTAATTGTGTTTCAAGGTCTAATGATATATTAGGTCAAAATGTGCTTGTGTTGCTGGACAGACTCCTCTTTGATCCTTAAAAAAACCTCATATCCTTTAAAACCAACCCTCTTTTTTGTGAAGTTATATATGGAGTTTTTAATTTTAATTTTTATTGTATTTTATAGGAGCCAAATTAAATAGAAGGCACAACTCCAAATCTAAACAGAAGCCGCAATTTAAACACAAGTCCAAAACAACAACAATGCCAAGGGAGAAGGACTTTGCTTGGGCTTATTGTGACAAGATTCTTGGAGACCCTAAGCTCCTTTCTAAGTTTTCCAAAGCGAAATGTAGTGGAGCCATTTATAGATTCAAGTACCACCTTGCACAAATACCTGGCCATGATATAGGTATATGCAAAAACGTTGAAGAAAATGTCAAACACCAAGTAACCTTAGCCATTGATATGTTAAGTCAGCATAATGCAAAGAAAGAAAAACAAAAAAAAAGAAATAGGAACTCCTGGAGTTGAAAATTTTTCTTCCACTACCCCATTGTCATCTCCCTCTGTTGAATCCTCAATGCAGTTCCACGTGCCTCCAAGTCCAAGTCAAACTCAAGGCCAAATGAATCCTCCTTCATTCAACATTGGAGGTGGAAACATAAACACATTTTTTTCTCCCTACACAAAACCTGGTTCCCAACCTACCTTGGATACCATTGGTTGGAAAAAAAATATCCATAGTTAGGAAAGGAAGACCATTGCTAACTTTTCGTACTATGCTGACATATCTTTCCATTGTCACATAAGTCCTTATTGGCAAGCTATGATTGATGGAGTTTTTGTTGCAGGTCCAGGGTTCAAATCTCCTTCATTAGAGAGCATTAGGACAAATTTGCTATTATAAGTTTTTGAAGATGCCATGCTTGTGCTATCTGAGTTTCGTTCATCATGGATAGAAACAAGGTGCACGATCATGAGTGATGGATGGACAAATTAGAGGAATAGAACTTTAATAAATCTCCTTGCATCTTGTCCAGTAGGTACAATGTTTCTCAAATCAGTGGATGCCTCAGACAATGTTAAGACCGCACAACTTATTTGTGAAATGATGGAGGAAGTCGTTCAAGAAGTGGGAGAATAACATGTTGTACAAATTTTCACTAACAATGTAGCTAATTATATGGTTGCTGGTGGACTTTTTGAGATTAGGCACCTCACTATTTTTTGGACCTATTGTGTTGCCCAATGTATAGATTTAATGCTTGAGGACATTGTAAGCTTCATTGGATACATGAGGTTGTGGAGAAGGAAAAATCCATAACCAAATGCATATACAACCACATTATTGTCCTAAACACAATGAGAAAATACACTGAAGGTAAAGAAATTGTTCAACCTGCAATGACTATATTTGCAACAAATTTCATATCTTTGCAATTTGTGGTTGAGTAAAAGATAAATCTAAGGAGGATGTCCTTGGGACCTGAGTGGATGTCATATAAACATTCTAATACCCTTGAAGGCATTGAAGTTGTTGCACTTGTGTTTAATGACGGTTTCTGGAAAGATGTCAAAGAGATTATTGTTGTGATGGAGTCCCTTGTTAAAGTTCTCAGGTACTTCAAGTCTTTTAAATTTTTCATGTTTTAAATTTCATTTCAAGCTTCTTTTTATTTTCAGTGTTTCATATTAATTTAAATTTGAAAGCTTGAACTTTCAGGATGGTTGATGGTGACAAATCCGCTATGGGTTACACTTATGAGGCGATGGATTCTCGCAAAGGAGGCCATCAAAAGAAGACATGGGGATGAGGAGGAAAAGTATATGCCTCTTTGGGACATTATTGATGCACATTGGGATAGGAAATTGCATTCCCCCTTACATGCTGCTAGGTACTTCTTAAACCCATAGTATTTTTATGATAAGAGAAAATTTAATGAGGATGGGGAGGTCCACAGAGGACTTATGAAATGCATGGAAAGGTGCTTCCTTGATCCAAAATTTCAAAGTCGTGCCTTTTACCAACTGTAGGATTATAGAGCACCACCTAAATTATTTTCCTATACCAGTGTTATACAAGAAAGGCCTAAGGTGTTGCTAGGTACCCTTTGAGGCTTGAAGGCTTTATCAGTTCATTAAATTTGTTTAAACTTTACTTTGTATGTTAAATGTTTTACTAAATTTTGTTGTCTTTTTAAGTTTTTACTATTTAGTATTTAGTACATCTACTCACGAACCCTTGCCACTTGCTAGGTCATTGGTGGCAAAACTTTTGTAGTGATACGCTAGATTTGAAGAGATTTGCCATTTGAATCTTAAACCAAGCATGCAATGCTTCAGGTTGTGAGTGCAAATGGAGCATGTTTGAGAAAATACATTCTAAGAAGTACAACTGATTGACACAAAAGTGCTTAAATGACCTTGTATTTTTCCATTACAATCTACAACTTCTCAACAAGAAAATACTAGGTGAGAGCTTGAATTTGGAGGTTTCATAATCTGATTTGGAATTTAAAGTTTAAACTTTAAAGTTCAAGGTCAAACTTAAATTCACATTTCAATGTCTCATGATAATGATAGGTTTGGATCATTCACCAATATAGCTTGAAGAGATAGATTTGCAAACTACAAATGCAGCAAATTGGGTCCAATTAGAGGAGGCTCCTATTTTAAGCCTACATGACTTGAAGAACTTTGAGAGTCAATCAAGCAGAGGAGTGGGAGGAATCTCTTCTATTTCTCGCTCTTAAGAGTCTTAGACTCTTAGTTACTGATTTTTTTCTAATTAGTATGCAGTTGTTTGTAAACTTTTAGAAGCATTTGCTTCTAGTTCTATGTAATCACTAGTTAGGAGTCATGACTTGGTACTTTGGATCATGTTTGGACTCATAACATATATGAGATGCTTATTCATTCATGATATTTTGGAAATCTATTGATATTATGAATTGCTTGGACATGGCTTTACTGAATATCAATGAAAACTGTTTTTTTTAATTCAATATATGTGTATATTTTTATTTATTGAATTTACTGATTTTTTCCTGATTTTTCCCCAATCTGATTAAAACTCTTAGCTATTTTTCCTCACTGATTTATTGTCTATTCTGAGTCTTTTAACATTGGTTACAAGTTTCATTCTTCACTTATGAGTGCTAAGGTGTGCTAGAGAGTGACAATGCATGCTAAGGAATGTTAGGGAGTACTAGGACAACACAAGGGAGGACTAGGTCAAGATGCATGGAAGTGAATGAATATGAGGGTGTGTTGGGGAGTGTCAATTAGTGCTAGTTGTCATACCAAGGAGGGAGTGACAAGGTATGCTAATAATGGGTAAGGCATGCTAAGGAATATCAGGGAATGTCAAGAAGTCCTAGAGTGTGCTAGGTAGTTCTGGGGTGTGCTAAGATGTGCCAAGGCATTCCAAGTGCTAAGACATGCTAGGATGTGCAGGGTGCCAGAGTATGCCAATATGTGCCAAGGAGTTTCAAGGAAAAAAAGGAATAACCAAGCTAAAATGAAAGGAAATGAACACATAAGAGGGTCAATAAGTCGGGACTTTATCTTTTTCAAAAGGGGCATGCTAGGCACACTAATAATATGTTCTAATACATGCCAAGTGCCACTGTGTGCAAAGTGCTAATTTTTGTTAATGAAATATTATGCCAAGGAGTTCCAAGGCATGTTAGGGACTAGAGGGAATGCCAAAACATGACAGGTGAGTGCTATGTTATGCTATGGCATGCCAACATGTGCTTTGGCGTCCTACTCATGGCAAGATGTTCTAGGTACAGAGATGTTCCAGGTACAAAGATGTTCCAAGACATGCGAGGTGCCAAGGAATGTTAGTGTATTGTTCCAAAACATGTTAAGGTGTGCCATGAGTGTTGAGGAGTGATAGGTATCTCTCATTAATAGAATTGGCAGAGATTTATTATGCATTAAATAATATAGTTCCTACACACAATGGTGGAACTTTATTTAAAGGAAATTTGCTAGATAATAAACCTAATAGAGATGAATCATGTGTTGACTCATAGGAAGACTATATTCTTATGACTTGAGGGAAATGATACACACTAATTACTTCTTAACAAATTAACTAGGTATTATAACCACTATGACCTTGGATAGATAATGAAAAGGACTCCACAACAATGGTCTTAAATCATTATATTTTGACAAAAAAATATAGTAATAGGTACATATCATCATCAAAAACTCATTGGAATGATCAATGATGATGAACATTTTTTGACCATCACCAAAAGTAACCAAAAATAACATTGGTGAGAGTCAATAAAAGATCGTCACTCGAAGTGTCACCAAAGAGAGAATTAGTGATGGGCCTTTAACAACCCTCACCAAAAGTGTCATCAAAGAGAGAATTAGTGATGGAAAATTAAAGACCCTCACCAAAAGTGTCATTGAAAAATGGCTTTGGTGACAAACCTTAAAGGACCATCACTACATACACTTACAACAATGATTCTTTAAAGACCGTCACCATATGCAACATTGGTGGTGGACCTTAAAGGTCCATCACAGGCATGAAGTGTCATCAAAAACTAATTGGAATGATAAATGGTGATGAACATTTATTGCCCATCACCAAAACTAACCAAAAAGACCATTGGTGACGGTCAATAAAAGATCATCGCCAGAAGTGTCATCATAGAGAGAATTAGTGATGGGCCTTTAACGACCCTCACCAAAAGTGTCACCAAAGACAGAATTAGTGACGGGCCTTTAACGACCCTCACCAAAAGTGTCATTGAAAATGGCTTTGGTGACAATCCGTAAAGGACCATCACTATATGCACTTACAACAACGCTTTTTTAAAGACCATCACCATATGCGACATTGGTGATGGACCTTAAAGGTCCGTCACAAGCATGATCCTCACCAATGACCTTTTTTCTTGTAGTGAGGCTAACATTTTCTATGTTTATCCCCTATAAATAAACCACATGTAGTGCTTCACAACTTGTAATAACTATCTATTTAAGTAAATTAATTATAGAACTCAATTTCTAGCTTGAACATGCTAAGAAAATTATTCAATAAATACCCTAAATTGTTTGATATTATCTTCATGTAAACATGAAAACACACTTCACATGAAGAGTTTTTCTTGACCAAGTATGGTAAAGATTCTAGACTAGTTTTGGAGAAGATAAGTTATTTGATTAGGTATTTTATCTCCATGAATAGATGAGTCTAACTATTAATTTATACTAAAATGAAACTTCATGAATGTGCATAGAATTACCTCTCAATGTAATGCATGTTATGGGTTGATTTCATTGGAAAATGTTTCAAAAATACCCTCAAAATTAAGATCCAACTACATCAGGTATGCTCACCCTTTACTTATTCTAACCAAACTTCTAAGCTATTGAAAATGTACATTCTTTTGATAAAATTTCTCTATAAAAACACTTGATTTACTGGATCAAAGGTTTAATCAACCACAAGAGCATTATGATTAAGTTGGTTTCAAACTTGTCACAAATTAATTTAATGCTCCTATATATATATGTATATGTATATATGTATATGTATATGTGTATATGTATATGTAACACTTTCTTATAGCAATAGCATTGAATTTCTAAAATTAACAATAAATAATTAACTCCCAAGAAAATTAAAATGAGTTTATACTTAATAATCATCTTGGGTTAGAGATAAAACTATCCTTAAATAGGAGTCTTTCTAGTGATGTCCTCATCTAAGGTAGAAATGACTTAAAAAAATAGAAATATCTTCCATAATTTCCATGTGCAACAATAGTGTGGCTTTCCAAATGTCTAAAAATAAACTTTCAAATAAAAAATATAAAAATAGACTTCTATTAAAAAATACCATGCATTTTTATGGAAGTGCTCAACACCATGCATGTTTAATACGTTAACTCTCCATATGTGAAATGTTAATTGGTCATCCTCATGTAAATGAAGTTAAATAGTTACCCTATCATGCACGTTCTAAGGTAAATATTTTGAAGTAGTACTTCCATGCATGAACTCTATCTAATATTTAACTATGGTTCTTGTCATATTGTATGACATAAGCCTATCTGGTTAAAAAATATATCCCATGCATGTGCAAGAAGCTAGTGTCTCTTGATGTGATTTGGTTTAATGAAATGTCCTTGTACTAAGTCAAATGTCAACTTCACTTAGAGGATTTTAGGAAGTGTATATAATTTAAGGATATCCTAACATTTACCTTCTAATCAAGTTCAACTTATTCAAGATTTTAAAGCCTAGGAGGATAGGAATGGTAGTATTTTCATCCCTAATGCCTTGCCTCCAAATAATTATATGGAAACATAAATCCATGTCTATTTCGCATTCAGGGTTTGACATTTAGTTCATGCATGATGATGTTAGGGGACTATCTCTCATTATATTACCGATGGAAAAGTGACTTATTATGGGAGTAAAAACCTTAAGTTGTTTTGAGAATGCTTTTAAATATTAACAAATAAAAAGTTGTTGAAGTGTGAGGAAAAAAAGTGTGAGTATATCATTTATTATTGAGTTAAAGTGAGTTATTATGCATTGAAACAACCATTCAAAACTTTTTGTGAAATCAAAATTTCAATAAAATCACAATATTTCTTTTTTATATGAAATTGGATCAGCAGTTGTGTGGATTAATAATTTTGCTAAAGTTTATTTCAAGGATTTATATACGGTTTCTTTTCTAATATGATGGTATTTTTACTTATAGAATTTCTAATACCTATAATTTTAGAAATACCTATAATTTTAGATACCTTATTTGGCCTAAAGATATAAATCAAAATGGTTATGGAGAGGTGGAGCGTATAGAGCTTATGTTCTGTTAATGTGGCTAGTAAAATGTTCCATGTGTTTTGTGAACATTTTACTATGTATAAGGATATCATCAAAGAAAATTAGGACAAAGATACATATTTATATTGAAAACTTAATTAGTTAAATCTTACAATCTATTGGGAGAATTATAAAGGTCAAACATAATCACTTAAAATTGGTAGTGACCTTGATCATCCTTAAATGTAATATTCTATTGGTCTTGGAACTATATAGGTATTTATAGTAGCTAAAGCACAAGTAGTTAATCTAGAAAATTAGCAAGGAAAGACATAGAAAAATTATTTTTGATAATGATATTTATTTAAGTGCTCTATAATTAATATGAAGGTAGTAATAGGCATGTTCTTTCATTTCTAAAACAATAGGAGCAAGACAAGGTATATTTCTTGATATGATGATCCTATATTCCAATGGTTCCCCTCAAAACCTTTAAATATCAAACTCTTAAAAGTGGCCATGGTGATAAGGGAAATATTAATGACCTTCAGTGAGATTAAGCTCAATCATAATGTTCCATACTATTCTTAAGTCGAATTTTATTGGGCATCTCCTAAAATATAGACTCATATTTTAAGCAAGGTAAAGACACCTAAAATATTAATTTGTTATGGAGATACTGATGAGCCTCGGTATTGCAACAATAATTCTGCAACTCCCAAGGCTACCGACTTTAATTATCAACTCGGGGTTTGTACAAACTTAATAGGTATCATCACTATATGTGCAACATACAATGTGTCATTCCTTTGCTATCATGATGTAATGGAGTGCATGTACTGAAGTCAAATCTTAAACTAGTTGTAGAAAATGAAACGTTCGAAATGGAACCTTAACCTGTTGCAAGAAAGAAAATACAAGGAAAGAAACCTATTCTAATTGCATGAAGATCATGAACTAAATGTAAAAGAAACCTAGCTTAACCCTATTTATCGCATGTGATGATTTAAACTAACTGAGCATGAAGTCTGATCTAGGGGGTACTAACTATTATGTGCATGTGTGAATATAAAAGAACTCTTTTTAAAATCTTTTTGCTTTATAAGTGCAAATGCTAATCTTTCTTTGAGCTTTGGCAGGGGAGGCAAGTGTAGAGCAAGAGGGTTAAAATGGTCTTGATGGCATGGAGGTCAAGTAGAGGCCTAATCCCAACTTCAATGATGAATTTTCTCAATTCAAGTTCAAAATAGGTTTTCCTATAGGGTTCTACAGTGATTTCCTACAAGATGCTACAGTGATTTTCTACAGGATCCCCTCATTTACTACATGATGTACAGGTTTACTATATGACATTATAATTCATCGAATGACAAAGCAAGTCAAATCCAAATTGGATGGGAATTTTTTATTATTAACTAGGATGTCTTAGGTCCCTTTTCCAAGTGGAATCACTCAAGAAAGACCTTTGTTAACCCATGTTAAAAAAGTAGAAAAACATTACTAGTCGAAAATCTAGAAATTCAAGAACTAATGAACTAGTAAATCTAAAAAATGTCTGACCTAATCAAGTGAAAATGTAGTGGGGTGACTTTTTTTATCTAATGAAAGTGGAACCAACTTGATTGAAACTAGTTAGCATGCTCTAACACATAGCATAAATTTATTGTTATTTGCCACAAAAGAGTTCCAGAAATCTAGATTTGGGAATAAGAAGACTAATCCAAGCACCACAATGATTACTATGAACTTCCAAAGCTTTTCCAAGGATGAAATAATGCTTGTGATCCTGCAAAATAACTTACATCAACCATTTAACTTGATCCTACAACAAGAAATCATTAATACTAAATGTGGAAATAGAAAGAAATAAAAACAAGAGATGCATGTGAATAAGCAGTGAAAATAAGGAAAGAAAATGATGCAAAAGGGCTCTGAGGCTCCTAGGATGGCCAAGCCCAAGGAAACTCAAAGACCTATGGAGGAGAATAAGATTTAGAAGCTAAACATGACATCAATCTTCTTTATTTTCATCAATACAATTACATCCTTGTAAGAAAATACAATGGATCTACATAAATATGAGTTCTCTCCACAATAACACTAATGCAAATCTCACCCTAGAGGAAAATTCGACTTGGTAGTTATACAAAATGATTAGGAATCATTACCCACCCAAATCCCTTGATTAGTGGATCTGGTCCCTAATACTAAGAATCTGTATTAAATGGAAACGAACACATTCCTAGATTTTCTCAATCAAATTCCATAATATCTTGTTGATTAATTATTCATTATTGATTCTCATGTAGTAGGGAACAAGTTCCTAAATTATCTTCTCCTCCAAATCTTCATAATCTACCCAATATTCTCATAATATTCCAAAAAAATAAATATTATTAGGCACAAATATCCAATTATACGTAAACCTTCCTAATGAATATATTAAAGTTAAAAATAAATTATTTAATGCAGAAAGAGAGGTTGAATGTGTTGAAGGATGGTGTGGTGAAGTAAAATTACAAGTTTGGACACGAACGAATTCCTCTAGCCCGATAATGGGTCTAGACACAACAGATACATTCTATGGAAGATTTCCTTAGGTTAGAATCAATCAAGAGGGCCTATCTCTTGGTCACTTATCCTACTTGATGGTGTCCTCGCTTGCTCGCTCCAGCAATCTCTTGCTTCCTTCTTCACGCTCCTGAAACAAGTAAACAACAATAGCACACAAACATAATAATAGACAAATTGCAATTCAACCTACCTAATGAGTCAAGAAGCATCAAGAAACGAATATGTAATATTACAAAACATGTAGGAAATCAATTGATAGTTGCATATATTAATGTCAAAGAGATATTACAACCATGCGTCTTGACATCGAAATCTTCCTCTGACAAGACCGGGTTCCCACACACTTTTGATAGCATTCCATGATGGCTTCAAACAACAATATTTTAAAGGATATTCCCTTTAGACTTCACTCCAAACCAAACACACTTCTCCCTCACAAAACTAGATGGCTACAACTAGTGATAGCTTGCTTGTCTAATAAAAATAGTATACTCACACTTAGCCAAAACTCTAACTAGCTTGTGCTTGGGAAGAAGGGAGGTTTATATCAGAAATATGAATGGGAGATGGATCCTCTTCTCATGGGAGAAGGACTTATCCCTTGAGGTAGTTCCATTATTATAGGGGAAAGAAGCCCAAACTATCATCCTCGACCCAATCTGGCCAAACCATTTACCAAACTTCCTTTACGAAGCTTCTAGAGCTGGAAGCTTCAGTTCTAATTTAAAAAGCTTTCCATAATAGGACCAGTGCGATTGGAACACAGCTCAATTGCACCGATCGATGCGGGGAATAGTGCTAATCTCTCCACATCAGCACGGGGGAGAAAAAGGTCATTAGCGCCAGCCTTGTAAACTGGGAAAAACAGGAGTTTCAAGGGAAATTGTGCAAAAGGGAAATGATCTACTCATGAAGAGGAAAATAATGGGAGTTTCTTCATGAAGGCAAAGCATGCAGGGTTCATTGTAGAGGTCCTCCAGGATCAAGGAATGGGGAGTACAAGGACAGTGATAAAAAGTTGTATAGTAAATGCCCCTAAAGCGTGAAGGCCGAGCGGGAGTGAGGGATGAAATGCTTTATAAATCAGTGTGGGGAACCGGTCTGTCATCGGAAAATCTACACGCAAGTACAGATACATATACATAAACTAAGATCTCTATCAAATGATACATGAATCGTGGCATGGATGTAGCCATCCAGAGAATGATCATGTAAATGGATCTAGCTATGGGCACATCCATCCGTCAAATGGGCGCATCCATCCGTCAAAGAGGATCATAACGAAACCAAGGTATGGTCATAGCAATCCAATAATGATAAGGATCACATATGATAACTCATGGTTTGGTCACAGCCAGCCATCTGAAAGAGACATGCATATCTCATAATCATGTCACATCACTTCGCAACTTGGACTCTTTGTGATCTGAGTCTAGGGTCTTGCGCTCCAACACGATCTAATCAAAGTACATATCCTAGCATGCCAATAGATGTGTTGATGTCGAACATGCTAGAAATTCGCTTGATTACCAATCAATGATGTAAACTAAACAAGCGCAACAGAAACCACCAATAATGATGATGGTCCTCAAGGTACTATCAACACAATTCACGGAATGTGAATACAGGAACTAAATTCGAACATCCGTGAAATCACTCGATCAAAAGCCAATGATGTAAATTTGTTGTCGAGTGCAAAGAACTTTCCATTAGGGCATGCAATCTCTAAGGTACTGGAAGGGAGTCTCTCGGTCAACTTCCTGGATGATGAGTTGAAGTTGACAAAAGGAGACCATGTCGAAGGAGGGCCATAATGAATCCCACATCATTGATGCGAGACGAGAGGATGCAAAATTATTTTGGATGATATAGAGAATCAAAGGTAAGTGTAACTACAGAAGGACAACTCTTGAACATATCATCGACACAATCGGAAGTTTGGAAACTTTTGGATCCATGGGATCAATGGTCATGATGACGTGGTAGAGATCAAATGGAAAGAAAAAATGAATGGCCCAAACCAAATAAGGTCAATGATACAAAGGAGGACGTCCCAACCTAACACGAAGCAAAGAGTGTCATGTTCAAGAGTGAGTTTCCAACATGACTAATAGATTTCCAAATTTTTCCCCATCATTTCTGGAAAGTACCCCAATTATTTTTAATCACAAGCTTGAAGGGGATAGCATATGCTTACACTATAAGTTCATCCTTCGGATGAATCTGACCTAGTAAGTTTAACGAGCCCTAGGAAGGAGAAGCTCGTGTTCGTCATGGTGATGAATCTGATGTCATTTAATAGTTTAACGAGTTTGACAAAGGTGTAACTCGGTATCTTTTTCATGTTTATAGAGTTTGAAAAAGACACGTAAAAGAAAACTCCACATGGTCCCTTTTTGTACATTTGTGTCTCTCGAGCCTGAAAAGGTAGAAAACAATACTTGAGAGAATCACTTGACCGTTTTAGATAAGGAGTACCTTTTTCGTAAATAGTGCCTCCCAGCCCGAAAAAGGGGTAAACTTATACTGGGTGCATGGCATTTTACATCCATTAACGAGTTCAAAATGACAACGGCTCAACCATATTTTCACTTTTAAAGGGTTGGAAAAGAGATGAAAGTGGTGCCCCCATTTTTATTCTCTTTAACAAGTCAAAAAGGGAAAAATACTCAACAATATTTTCATATGAGTTTAACGAGTCGAGAAAAGAACTGAAATGTGACTCATCGCCATCGTCGAACATCCATCACATGTTGCTGCACAAGTAAGACAAAGTGTAGTATCAAGTCCTTGAGTCAAAATAGGTCAAAAATATTTACAAAACCTGATATTTCCATGGAAAAAATGAATAAAAAGGGGAAAAGTAAATATATTTTTACCATTTACCATTTTACCTTTGCAGTGAATACTTTTTATCCACTTTTGCCCTAGTTTTTCCAGAGAAGATTACGGGATATCCAGGAGGTCAATCGACGAGCTGTCAATTCCAGGTAATAGCTGAAGCCCTGAGCTCCATTTTCATGCTATTCATTTCTACTTTTAGCCATTTTTTAGGATTTTTAGGGGGGCTTTTGAGAAAAATTTCGCCCTCAGTCGATGCAATTTTCAAGCACAGGATCGCACCGACCGAGGGCTATTTGCATAACCATTTGCGTCAACTGGTGCGACTATTTCTAAAACAGGTGCATCAATGCTGTGGATAAGGAAAAATCATCTTTCCTCAAAAACTGACCATTAAAACTTGAATTTTATGTGTCAAAATTGATCATTGACTTAAATAAATGGCTTTTGCATGAGAGAAATTACCGAAAACAGTGGATTGGAAGGAAAGAGAACACGAAGATGTTGACACCCAGGCACTGAATGATCCAAAATTCCTGGAGGCTTTGAGGGCTTGTGGGATCCTAAAATTCTTCCTTACACCAGGGATGCGGGCCCAACCCGAGCTACTTCAATACTTGATAAGCCTTTGGGACATCAATCATGAGATTTTTGTCATTGGGGACCAGGGGCTAGAGTTGACAACTTCAGATATCTACTTCATCACTAGACTATCTCACAGAGGTGAGCCAGTGAACTTGTATGGGTCATGTCTGGTCGGGGCAAGCATATCTTTCCTGCTTTCCAAACATTGTCTTGAGGCCCGAAATCCAAGAGTGGGAAGATAGAGATTTCCGGTGTGCGGGATTTGACACTGAGGGTGTTTTTATTGACTACCAACAGAGTGGTGGGGTCCTAGGTGGAACATGAGACTAACAAGTTGAAGTTCCTTTATGCTATTGATTGCACAGCTCCTACAATATTCAAATGGGCAGAGGCCATGAAGATGAACATCAAGTGCTAGTTGTCTAAGGTCAAGGCAAGGAATCTGAAGCAATTTGGCTTCAGATTATTACTTGTGACCTTTTTCCTGGATTGAGTACCATTGTTCCAGTATCAATTGACTGAGGTTGATCCTCCTATTCCACGCAATCTGCGGATGGCCTGCTGGAGTCGTTTGATGCTCAGGATCACTAGGGGTCAGCATATTTCATACCAACCAACATTCTTCTCATGGCTACAACGACAGAAGATTGTCGTGGAGGACTGGCCATAAAGCTACACTAATTTCCGTGGAGACCCAGATATGCCCTTACCAGATGGAGAGGACTTTGATGATGAAGGAAAAAATCAAATGTTTGATTTTGATGTTTTTTAATTGTTTTTGGTATATGCATGCTTATAACATTTCTCTCGTCTATGCAGATGTTGGACCAGAGCAGCCAGTCGGGATTTCCCCAATAGGCAGGCGTGTCCCCCATCCTATTGATTTTGTCACCCCTTATTAGGAAGGGAGCGATAACAAGGAGGAGATTGCGAGGAACCTTGAGGGGTTGACTCATGGTATCACGAAGTGTGCTCAGATAGGATATATGCCTTGGTGGTACCAGAGGCACACAGTGGGAGTCTCAGATCAGATCCACTGACTGTTGAGTCGTGTTGCACGATATGTCTCATGCTATCATGACCACCATGCTAAGTAGTTCCTGGGTCCAGTACTTACATATTTTTTGAGGCCTGCGTGCCACAGATGTATGAGGCATGAGAGCCGCGATGTTATTATAGACACACATATTATTTTTTAGGTTTTGATGTATCAAACATTCTCACATATAGATATATGTTGTATTTTCCTGTCTATTATGGTACAAATGGTTTTTCTTATCTTTCACATGTTTCATAAATTTCTATCCAACACGTAATTAGCTAATGCATCTGTCAATGTATTAATGCATCTATGAATATGATGATATGTAATATAATCAAAATGACTTTCCAATATATGGATACGGATATACATTTGTAATATTTGAGGGTTCTTGATGGAATATTTCCTATTGAGTTGAAGGACGACAAGTTGTGAATCCAGGTTGACAACTAATTCTCTGATGCCTAGGGAGATGGCTTCTGATAACAATTTGATGACCGCACTGTATTCAACAATGTTGTTGGTTGTACAACCTAGGTAGATACCTTGAAGTTCAATCAAATCACCATTAGGGTTATAGATATCTCATGCTACGGATGATAGGTTCTGGGTACTTTGGCAAGCACCAACAATGAAACCAATGTGAGGGGTTGCAGACATCTGCAAAGCAAGAAAAGCATAGTAAACAGGAAATTTGTTTGAGAACTATCACACAAAACCATGTTGTACAAAAATGAATCACACACTAATGTACAAAAGTAACCATGCAAAATGACCTAAGCATATTACTTTTTGAGGTAAAGCCCGTTTTAGGGCTTATCGAGAAGATTTCCTTTATAATCAATAAGCTCATAGGCTCCTTTCTACAAAACGTGTTTTACAATATAGGGCCCATGCAACATAGGTTTGAACTTGCCTACCCCCAGATTATCATTAGCTTGGTTGTATAGCAGGACCAAATCACCCTCAGAGAAAGCATGAGGGGAGACCGAATGATCGAATTGGGATTTGACCTGTTTCTTTTGTGCTTCGATGACCAAGGCAACGAGACGGCGAGTCTCATCTAGTCATTCTAAATATGGGAGGCGTTCCTCTTTAGGTGATGTTTTAGGGAGGTTTTCAACAACTAACTTGAGTGAAGGAATCTCACATTTGATCAGTAATGTTGCTTCCAAACCATAGACCAGCTGGAAAGGTGTGAAACCAGTTACGTATTTTGTTGAAGTTCGGTAGGCCCACTGAGCTAAAAAAAGTATGAGATGCCAATTTGACTTGTGCATCCAAATAGTATGCTGAAACATGGTGACCAAAACCTTGTTCACAGCTTCAACTTGCTCGTTGGCCTAAGGGTAATATGGGTTCGAGCCATCGTGGCGCAAGCCCAATGCAGATGTCAGTTCTACCATCATGTAATCTCTGAAATGGGAGCCATGGTCTGTGACAATGGCTTGGGGTATGTCGAACCTGGAAATAACATGGCTAAAAAGGAATTGAGTTGTCGTCTTACCATCTGTAGAATATGTAGTGTTGAAAATGCAACAAGAAGATGGAGCTTAGTGAAAAGAAGTTGCCTTCACTAAGTGGTTCCACAGGCTATTTTTGGCACAAAGTCTATTTTTAGACTATGTCTATTTTTAGACATATGGATCATGGTCTATGAGTTGCAGGATGTTATTTATGGATGATTGGTCATGTCGGTAAAAATAGATGGACCTCTATTTTTAGACATATGGGTGGAGTCTATTTTTAGACTGCCAGTATAAATATAGAACAGTCGAATATTATTAGCTCTTAATAATATTTGGACTATAAACATTATCTTATCCTCTTGCAGCACTTCAGTTCGAGCTACGAATGTGGCACATGCAACTGCAAGAAGGAAATACACTTTTCCTATGGGTTAGTTGAGCTATTGCATGAAGGACTTCAGTTAGAACTCAAGTGATTGAGTGTGGAGTTGAATGAGGAGTTGATGGAGTTGTGTTCAGTTTGACTTAGTTGAGCTAGTTGTATTTAGTCTAACTAACAATTACACTAGTGATGAGTGGTGTGAATTAATTATTAATTAATTCACTAATTATTAACTCATAAATCAACTAAATAATACATCAGTTAACTCAGTACATGGACAGTTCAATGGAGACAAGTGTTAGAGGTGAGTGAAAGGGCAAGACAGTTGTCAGTTGTGACTATAGTTGTGCATGAGATTTGCACAATCAGTGGATTGAGATTGCCAATGAGGATTGCGTAGTGAAACACAAGGGAAATATTAGTTTGGATCAGCCATTCTCATCTATTCTCATGCAGGATTGCATAGTGGAGGCACACAAACAGCGGAGGAGATTTGAACCAGTAACTTGATTCAGATCTGAGCTAGTTTATGTGTAACATGTGGAGATAGTACTGAGTACTTGCGAGGAGTATTGTACTATGTGTTGTTACATGTTCTCAATCAATATAATATACAAATGTTTGGGGGTTTTCAGCTATATGCTTTCCCCGGTACATACTATGTTGATATGTCTGATTGATGTTTCAATGTGCGCATGTGATTGTTTCTTAATTCCGCAAAATTGATGATCAATGGTAGAGGAGGTTATGTATTATGCATGCATTCCGCAATAGTGTATAATCAGGATAATCTCTGTGAATAAGTTATATTATTCAAAATTTCTACATGGTATCAGAGCTAGCTGATTTGCAGAAAAAATTTCTACATGGTATCGAAGCTGGTTGATTTGTAGAAAAAGTTCTACAAGATATCATAGTGAAGTTGATCATTGGATCTATTATTCAGGAAGTGTTTACATTTTATTTCTTCAGGCAAAGTGTGTAATCAGGCCAGGTAGCTTCTGGATTCATCCTTCTTTTGGAAGGTGAGATATCCAGTGAATGCCCATACAGTCAATCTCTGTACGAGAAGTACTTTTTTCTCACGAATTTTAGATCAGAAGTGGTTGAGTTTTGAGTTGGTGGAATTCGAATTTGCAGCAGTGTTTTTTTGGTGTCGAAGTTGAAATGTCTTTCAACGGATTGTGATTGGACTATTCCCTTGAAGGCAACTCGAATTATATTGCATGGAAATACAGGATGGAGGCGGTGTTAGATGACAATGGGTTGAAGGAGTTCATAGATGCGGATGTCCCAAAACCTACTGATGCTGCTGAAGCTGAGGCTTGGAAAAAGAAGACATCAAAGTGTCGAAGGATTCTGTTGGAGGGCGTGAGGGATCACATTATATCCAGCCTCCATGGAAAGGCTTCTGCATACTTGATGTGGAAAGTGTTGACAGACTTATTCCAAAGCAAGAGCGACCAGAGGAAGTTGGCGCTCAAGGATAAACTCAGAAACATCAAAGCTGAGAAAGTAGACAGTATGCCCAAGTATCTCACGAAGTTCACCCAATTCCGGGATGAGCTGGGAAGTGTGGGGGTGACTGTCGATGATGAGGACTTGGTGAGCTTGGCTCTCCTTGGTCTTCCGAAGAGTTGGCATTCCTATTAGGACTCCGTCAAAGAAAAGAAGGGGAAGAACAAGAAAGCTTCTCATTCTGGTGCGAAAGGCAAGAAGCAGGAAATGTAGTGCTTTCACTGTCACCAGCACAGACAATATGCCACAAATTGTCCATAAAAGAATAAAAATAAGCAAGCTGCTGGATCTGCAATGGGAGAGGCCTTAGCCTCGCAGTTTGAGCTGGATTTTTCGTTGATAGCATGCTTGGTATCAAGTGTGATGGGATCAGTACGGTTCTTGGATAGTGGTACGTCTTTTCACATGACAGGAGATCGAGATTTGTTTTCTGATCTGGATGAGAAAGATCTTAGAGTGCACATCGAGATGGGAGATGATGGTAGATATAGTGCAACCGATATCGGTACCATTTCCTTTGAGAGGGAGTCTGGTAAACCCTTCGTATTGAAGGAAGTGATGCATGTTCCAGGATTGAACAAGAATCTTATCTCTGTGGCGATGTTAGAAGACAAGGGATATGATGTTGTTTTCAGCGAGGGAAAGGCTTTCTTGCGCAGTAAGACAACTGGAGAAACCTAGAAGATAGGGGTTCAAGTCAAGAACCTTTATAAATTTCATGTAGATGGCTGCGCAACAATGGCATGCAAGGCAAAAGGAGTGGTGAGCCGGGATGATGACAAGCTATGGCATTAAAGATTGGGCCACCTTCACCATGGAGCTTTGAGGATACTACAACAGATTTCTACTGGGCTTCCTAAAGGCACTCTTGCATAGTCAGATTAGTGCAAGGGGTGTAATTTGGGAAAATTTGTGAAAGCCACCTTTCACGAGAAGGATAGTCGCGCCACAATGATCCTTGAGAGAATTCACACAGAAGTGTGTGGACCTTTCTCAGTAGCTTTGACAATAAAGAACACGTACTATGTGATCTTTGTTGATGATTTCTCTCAAAAGTGTTGGATCTTCTTCATGCAGAAGAAGAGCGAGACATCCTCAAAGTTCTGTGAGTTCAAAGCACTGGCCGAGAAGGAATCGGGGAAGAAGGTGAAGGCTCTTAGGAGCAACAATGGCGGTGAATTCATCTCTGGCGAGTTCAAGGACTTCTGCAGCATAGAAGGGATTTGAAGAAAGCTCAAAACTCCCCATAACCCACAACAAAACGGGGTTGCTGAGCGGAAGAACAAAACGATTGTGGGTGCTAATGTTGCATGATTAGGGCCTACCCCTTCACTTTTGGGCGGAGGCATGCAATACTACAGTATATATGCAGAACCGTTGTCCTCACAAGATACTTGGCATGAGTACACCCGAGGAGGCTTATTCTGGTAAGAGGCCTGATATTTCCCATTTGAGGATTTTTGGTTCTCTTGTTTACATGCATGTGACGAATGATGCTAGGAAGAAGTTGGAGCCGACTGCAGAGGTTGGGATATTTGTGGGGTACACTGATACACCCCACAACTATCGTGTGTATTTTCTAAATAGTCGCAAGACTATTATGCAACGGGATATAAAATTTCAAGAGGAGAAAGCCATGAAGTGTTCGCTTGATAGGGAGCCACACTTGCATGCAGATGAGGAGCTATTAGTTCCTAAGGATGAGCTTCAGGATGTGGATCACCCACAAGATGAATTTCATGGAGTGGAAGAGACCACTCATGCAACGCCAACCATCAGAGGGAGAAAGCGCACTATAGAAGCTGAGCGACTGGCTCAAGATGCAGAGAAGGTTGTAGGACCAACTACAACACATCGTACATAGAGACAATCACCTGATCGATACATTGGATACATGGCTCTTGTGAGAAAATGTGTTGTGACTGAGCCATCCTTTTTCGAGGAAGCTGTGAAGGATCCCACATGGGTAGATGCCATGGTGGAAGAGTATGATTCGATTGTCAGAAACAGTGCATGGGAGATTGTCCCAAGATCGGAAGGGAAATCAGTGGTGGGTTTGAGATGGATCTACAAAATTTGGCAGCGCATTGATGGACTATTTTTTTCTCAGGGTAAGTATGTCCGAGAGATACTAGAGAAGTTCAACATGCATGGCTGCAAGCCTGTTGATACTCTTCCTGGAGGTTGGAGGAAGGAGGATGCTACCTCAGCGGAGGTAGTGGATGCCACTGTTTATCGACAGTTGGTGGGGTCGCTTATGTATTTGGTCAATACACGACCCGATATATGCTATGCTGTTAACCAGATTTCACAAGCTATGGTTAATCCAACCAAGCTCTTCTGGAAGGCAGGCAAGCATGTATTGCGTTATCTCAGAGGCACATCGAGATAGGGATTGTGGTACAGACAGGAGGATGAGGTGAAGCTATGTGGCTTCATAGATGCAGATTGGGCAGGGAGCCCAATGGACAAAAAGAGAACATCTGGCAGGTACCATCATATCAGAGATTGTGTGCAGCGGATAATCATGTATTCCCACGAAGGATTAAGATGCTGATATCTTGACGAATGCGCTCACTAGGAGAAAATTCGAATACCATAGAAGCGGGATAGGGGTTGCAGATAATCCATATCTTGTTGAGAGGGAGCGTTGAAAATGAAACAAGGTGATGGAGCTTAGTGAAAAGAAGTCACCTTCACTAAGTGGTCCCGCAGGCTATTTTTGGCGCAAAGTCTATTTTTAGACTATGTCTATTTTTAAACATATGGATCATGGTCTATGAGTTGCAGGATGCTATTTATGGATGATTGGTCATGTTGGTAAAAATAGATGGAACTCTATTTTTAAACATATGGGGGGAGTCTATTTTTAGACTTCCAGTCTAAATATAGAACAATCGAATATTATTAGCTCTTAATAATATTTGGACTATAAACATTATCTTATCCTCTTGCAGCACTTTAGTTCGAGCTACAGATGTGGCACATGCAACTGCCAGAAAGAAATACGCTTTTCTTATGGGAGTTGAGCTATTGCATGAAGGACTTCAGTTAGAACTCAAGTGATTGAGCTTGGTGGAGTTGAATGAGGAGTTGATGGAGTTGTGTTCAGTTTGACTTAGTTGAATTAGTTGTATTTAGTCTAACTAACAATTACACTAGTGATGAGTGGTGTGAATTAATTAATAATTAATTCACTAATTATTAACTCATAAATCAACTAAAGAATAC
>APFE031544494.1:31951-50411 GCA_000404065.3 Pinus taeda
GTGTTAGAGGTGAGTGAAAGGGCAAGACAGTTGTCAGTTGTGACTATAGTTGTGCATGAGATTTGCACAATCAGTGGATTGAGATTACCAATGAGGAATGCATAGTGCAACACAAGGGAAATACGAGTTTGGATCAGCCATTCTCATCTATTCTCATGCAGGATTGCGTAGTGGAGGCAGGCAAACATCAGAGGAGATTTGAACCGATAACTTGATTCAGATCTGAGCTAGTTTGTGTGTAACAGGTGGAGATAGTATTGAGTACTTGCGAGGAGTATTGTACTATGTCTTGTTACATGTTCTCAATCAATATAATATACAGATGGTTGGGGGTTTTCAGCTGTATGCTTTCCCCGGTACAACTGGTGTTGATATGTGTGATTGATGTTTCAATGTGTGCATGCGATTGTTTCTTAATTCCGCAAAATTGATGATCAATGGTAGAGGAGGTTATGTATTATGCATGCATTCTGCAATAGTGTATAATCAGGATAATCTCTGTGAATAAGTGTTATATTATTCAAAATTTCTACATTTTAATTGGTGGGGTTGGGTACATTCTATTGAGCATACACCTATTCTTGAAGATGAGGTCTTTGATATACATGCCTTTAGACTTACTAACTAAAATTCCCACAATTTATATGCCTATGATGAACATATAAAAATAATCAACCTGAGCAAATTTAAAAATTCATTTTAAAAAACTAGTCCTATAATTGAAATTAAATTAAAAACGTATTTCATTTAATTTTACAAGTAAAAAAATAGTCAACCCAAACAAATTTAAAAATTCAGTGTAAAAGGCTAATACTAAATTTTAGGAATAATGTTAAAAATTTAAACATAAAACCACTAATTTTAATAAATAAAAGCGTATTAAACACTCAATGTTTTCGATCAAGAAGATGCAGCCAACAATTCTTAAGTACTCAATAATTTTAATCAGTAAAAGATGTGTGAATAGTTTCTAGAATAGTTTCTATTGAGCATTCGCCTATTCTTGAACATGAGGTTTTTGATATACATGCCTTTAGACTTATTAACTAAAATTCCCATAGTTAATATGCCTATGATGAACATATACAAATAATCAACCTAAACAAATTTAAAAATTTAGTTTCAAAAGATAGTCCTAAATTTTAAATTTCAATAATACTGTTAAAAATTAAACATAAAACTAATGGTTTAATCATTATAATAAATAAATAAAATATTAATTTAAAAAATAAATTAATTAATATATATAATGATTTCCTTTTTTTTTATAATTGAAATTTTTTATTTAAATAAATTTTAAGTTTTTAAATAAAAATATTTTGAAGATAATAAGTTAAACTAGTTAATAATAAATAAATATAATAATAGTTTAGGTAGGCAATAGTTCTTAAGCACTCAATAATTTTAATCAATAAAAAACACTGCAATTCTTTAAATAGTGAATAGTGAATAGTTTCTATCAAGAATCTGTGCATCGCTTCTTCCATAACTAAAATGCAAAATGCACTACATAATTTCTATCAAGAAAATCCACTGAAATTATTTTAGCACTTAATAATTTCTATAACGAAAATGAATTTCAATACTTCTAAGCTCTCAAAATCTTTATCAACACAATCACTGCAATCATATCAACATTTAATACTTTGGATAAAAAGGCACGGCAAATCTCTAGCAAATTTTATCAAGAAAATGTAGTTCAAAACTTTATCAAGATTTGCAAGAAAAATGAGGTAAAGACAAACCTTGGATGCCTAGGGGAAGAGGATGGGAAAATATAGGAAGAGTATATAAAACAGAAAAGCAATGGTTACAACCATTAAATTTTTTCAATAAGATTAACTTAAAAATTATTTCTACCATTTTTATTTTCCATATTCACCTTGAACTTTGAGCAATGAAAGTTATTTCTACGATCTTTACTTTCCATATTCACGTTGAGCTTTGAGCATATTAAAGGCATGCAAAACCATGTGGTGTTGGTAAGATCATTGTTCACCATTAACAACAAACACACTTCTCACATGCTTGGAAGATAGAAGCTCCTGGATCAATTCTGCTATAGTCAAAACAATTCTCACTTCGTAACCAAATCAGATCACAAACTTTTTGCCTACAAAAAGAAATTGAATTTCAAGTCTATAATTGCAACAAACAATCCTTGAGCAGCGTATGCCATAAAAATTGCTTGTGACAGTGCCACTCAACCATATAAGGGAAAACTCTCTTTTTGAAATCGTGATGTACAAAGGCCATGTCTATGCGCAACTCCTTTTGATCGTGCTCGCAACATCAATAGATTGTCGATCATAAAGGGTGGGGCAGGGCCTTTGAATGCTTGGTTTTCAGCGCTCCATGGAGAGCCCTTGCAATATCCAATAGATTGCTGATCATAAAGTGTGGGCAAGGCCTTTGATTGCCGGTCATAAACTGTGGAGCAGCGCCTTTGAATCCCTGGTTTTTCAGCGTTCCATGGAGAGCCCATGGCATTGACAAGTATGTGAGGAAGAAACGTCTGCAGAAAAGGGTATATTCCTGCAAGAAATAGTGTGAAATAGTGTGTACAGTAGAGCATTAATGGATTGTAACTGATTCAATGGATTCATACCAGTTTTTCCAATCCGATGGTAGTCACTCTTTCCATTGTCTAACATCGGAATCAAAGGCTGACAAAGTTACAACTGGCATGGGAGGGAGTTTAAAAATTATGTGTAAAAAGCTAATACTAAATTTTAGGAATAGTGTTAAAAATTTAAACATAAAAGCACTAATTTTAATCAATAAAAGCGCTCAACGTTTTCGATTTTAAACATAAAAGCTCTAATTTTAATCAATAAAAGAGTGTTAACACTCAATGTTTTCGATCAAGAAGATGCAGCCAACAATACTTAAGCACTCAATAATTTTAATCAGTAAAAGATCTATGAATAGTTTCTAGAATAGTTTCTATTGAGCATTCGCCTATTCTTGAAGATGAGGTATTTGATATACATGCCTTTAGACTTATTAACTAATATCCCCACAATTAATATGCTTATGGTGAACATATAAAAATAATCAACCCAAACAAATTTAAAAATCAGTTTAAAAAGATAGTCCTAAATTTTAAATTTCAAGAATACTGTTAAAAATTTAAACATAAAACTAATGGTTTAATCATTATAATAAATAAATAAAATATTAAATAAAAATAATTAAAAAAAAATTTGTAATTGAATTTTTTTATAATTAAAAAAATTTTTTTATTAAATAAATTTTTAAGTTTTAAAATAAAAAAAATATTTCAAGATAATAAAGTTAAACTACTTGATAATAAATAAATAAATAATAGTTTAGGCAGCCAATAGTTCTTAAGCACTCAATACTTTTAATCAATAAAAAACACTGCAATTCTTTAAATAGTGAATAGTGAATAGTTTCTGTCAAGAATCTGTGCATCGCTTCTTCCATAAATAAAATGCAAATGCGTTGCATAATTTCTATCAAGAAAATCCACTGAAATTATTTTAGCACTTAATAATTTCTATAACAAAAATGAATTTCAATACTTCTAAGTTCTCAAAATCTTTATCAACAAAATCATTGCAATCATATCAACATTTAATACTTTGGATAAAAAGGCACGGCAAATCTTTAACAATTTTTATCAAGAAAATGTAGTTCAAAACTTTATCAAGATTTGCAAGAAAAATGAGGTAAAGACAAACCTTGGCTACCTGGGGGAAGAGGACAGGAAAGTATAGGAAGAGTATATAAAACAGAAAAGCAATGGTTATAACCATTAAATTCTTTCAATAAGATTAACTTAAAAATTATTTCTACCATTTTTATTTTCCATATTCACCTTGAACTTTGAGCAATGAAAGTTATTTCTACGAAATTTACTTTCCATATTCACGTTGAGCTTTCAGCATATTAAAGGCATGCACAACCATGCGGTGTTGGTAAGACCGCTGTTCACCATTAACAATAAACACACTTCTCACGTGCTTGGAAGATAGAAGCTCTCGGATCAATTATGCTTCAGTCAAAACAATTCTCACTTCGTAACCAAATCTGATCACAAATTTTTCACCTAAAACAAGAAATTGAATTTCAGGTCTATAATTGCAACAAACAATCCTTGAGCAGCGTATGCCATAAAAATTACTTGTGACAGTGCCACTCAACCATATAAGGGAAAACTCTCTTTTTGAAATCGTGATGTACAAAGGCCATGTCTGTGCGCAGCTCCTTCTGATCGTGCTCGCAATATCAATAGATTGTCGATCATAAAGGGTGGGGTAGGGCCTTTGAATACTTGGTTTTCAACGCTCCATGGAGAGCCCTCGCAATATCCAATAGATTGCCGATCATAAAGCGTGGGTAAGGCCTTTGATTGCTGGTCATAAACCGTGGGGCAACGCCTTTGAATCCCTAGTTTTTCAGCATTCCATCGAGAGCCCATGGCATCGACAAGTATGTGAGGAAGAAACATCTGCAGAAAAGGGGATATTCCTGCAAGAAATAGTGTGAAATAGTGTGTATAGTAGAGCATTAACAACTTGTAACCGATTCAACAGATTCATACTAGTTTTTCCAATCCGAGTCACTCTTTCCATCGTCTAACATCAGAATAAAAGGCTGACAAAGTTACAACTGGCATGGGAGGGAGTTTGTTTAAGAGGGAATGCCTTATGGCATAATAATACCTTGACAAAAAACTAATATATCTAATTGTTATAACAAATTTGCATCTACTTCACTTATATGGTTCCAATTTCATTAGTTCTAAAATTTTCACATGACTATTTGTTATAGACATATTTGGGCACTGCAACCCCAATCAAATATGTCAATAAACCAAGGGCTCTTAAACCCCTAAAAGTGTTTTTTCATACCCTAAAAGATCAAGGTCAACTGATTACATCATTTCCCAGAAGTTCTCCCTGAAAAACTGCTCAGAACTGGTCAAAACTAGACCATACAGACTGCTCCATGCTGAGGGTGCGATGCATCTCACCTGTTACACAAGGGGTGCGATGCATACTAAAAATCCCTTATGTAGGGTGTGATGAGTGAGAGCAGACAAATGGCAGAGGCAGTTTGATAGGTGGAAACTCAGAGAATCTTCTAGAAACTGCTCATATGACACTTGCCTCTCCGAAATCACCCAGGGATGAGTAAGAGATCATGAAATATCCAAGTGGATCCAAGAACTATCAGTGAAATGACACTAATCAAAATCCCAGAAGCTGATTCACCCCCCTGCAAATATCTATACATGGATCCCTCATCCTAGAGATCCGGAGGCTGGAATTTTGTATTTTGTAAGGAAGTGTTGTTGGTTTCTCTGTGAGACATTGTATTGTTGGGTGATCTAGTTTTTCATGAGGTGAAGAGGGCTTTCATGCTGGGAGGATGGTGCTAGATCAGACAACTGGGTTGTAATCCTCTCTTCTACTACTTCTATCAATAAAGTTATTTGAGTTTTCCTCCATATACTTTTATATTTTTGAATCTTGCATTTGTGTATGCATTTGTATGGTTAATGTACATCTGATTCTACATTGCTTATGGTTATAGATCTCTATGCTTTGATGGTATTTTGCTTCTTTGCCTCTACAGGTGTTCTTTGAAGCGGGACAAGTGAGAAAGGAGTGGCAAAAGCTCTATCAAGGGAGAGAGGAAACAAGCAAGGAGCCAAGTGAAAGACTAAGGTTGGTGCTCTCTGCTTCTCTCTCATCTATCTCTCATAAAGAAAAACACAAGTTACTTTGAATTGTTTGTTTGTAAGATAGCTACCCGTCTTAGTGGGACTAGCAGATCTGAATATAGACTAGTTTTGCTAGAAACAAAATGGTGACTCCACTGGGGAGCGAATAGTTTGTTTGTTTTTTACTATTGTTTGCTTTATAAACTACAGACAGAGCCTGAAGTTAAGCCAGCTACCCTTCGAACTGCTTTTGCTATGCAACTGCAAAGTAGATCAATGCTACTTCAGTCAATCTCTGGGTTGGTTTATGAACTGAACATCTGACTTGCAAACATCCTAAGTGCCCTGGTGTTAGTTCAATAGCCTTATTAGATCATACCTCTATACTTTATGTTTACTGCCTATCATAAGCTCAACCTAAATCCCTGAACATAGCTGCAAACTGTGGGCGAAAACCAAGCTCAGTCTCGTCCCTAGACCATCACACTATCTCTCATTGGTAGTCTGGATGCATCGCACCTCCCATGTGCTGCAAGTGAGATGCATCCTTGTTTCCCATAAGGATAGGTGCGATGATTGAATGAGACTATTTCTCTCTCCATATTTTGGTTTTTTCTTCATTGTTTTTAGCTCTATTCAGTAGTTTTGCTGCCTATGATCAGTATATCACTATTGAAGCCTTCTTCCTTTACATTATTCAACCTCCATTGATAAGGAATTGTGAATTTTTTTAATGTATTTTTCATCATTTACAGTCCTCCTTTGCAAAAAGTAGCTTAATCAAACTGTCGTCTTTTGATTCGAAAGTGTTGCAACTGTCGTTTCAATCAAGGAAAAGAGTTTCGTAAAGTCTTCCTCTTTTAGATAGTCGATTGTACTTTTACCATTGTATTTGATTTGAATTGTCAATTCTTTGAAGTGTCTAAAATAGTTTTCCATTCGAAAGTGAAAGTGTCGTCTTAGTCTTCCTTTCGTTTTTGAAAAGAAATTGTTAAAGTGCCGCTTTGAGGAAAAGTAGTTCAGATCTGTACTTAGTTTTCTTTTTGTCATTCTCACATTAAGGAAACTGAAAAATAAATACATGCATGTGCATTTTCATTTAGACTGCATGTGGAAATTGATTTAGGAAAAGTGAATTTAGTGTGTGCTCTTTGCTCTATGTTGAAAGAATCATACTTTTCTTTCCTTAGTAGCTAGGATTTTCATTGCTAAAAGAAAATAAATGATTGTTTATCATTTAGATTGCATATTTAGGAATTGTACATCTACATCACGTGGTGAATCTTGAAAGGAAAACTTCTTAAGAAATATCAACTATAAATAAACCTCAATGAACATAAAAACGCTTTGGAACCTAACACACAACATCTAGAAGTCTAGGCTAGAGATGTATTCCAGCGTTGTAAAGCCTGGTAACTTTCATCGTAGGTTGGGTGATTCCTCCTCTTTGATATGATAAGTGCAGGTACGGACTTGTGCTCCCACTTACAATCGAGTATATATTGAGATACCACAATAGGATGATATCCTTTATCCTTAGGAAGCCGTGTCTACCGCCCTATCAATCGCAAGGCACTGAACACAACATTCGGGAAGATTGACTGCCGTACATAAAGTCCTCGGTAATTTCTCTATAATTTACCACCAAGGTGTATATTGCAGTTTTGCGATTGGTTTGGTAATCCCTCTGTCTAGACTTTCAGAGTAGTCACTTTTGTTCCTTTTCAACTCCTTAAAAGAAAAGGTCCATCTGAGCACTTGTCACTTCAGGCTCATTAAAAATAGAAGGTGACTAGAGTCATCTTTAGCTTTTTCACGACTCTTAAAAATTGAAAAATCAAGTTGTGTCAAAGCGTCATAAAATTCATTTAATTCAGAATAACATCACTATTCCCTCGTTGGTCTTAGGTTGAGATAATGGAGTCCACCAATAAAGGATTTCCCCTTGGGGAAATCCTAGTCCTTTCTCTTCTTGGGGATATATTGGTGCTCCATACATGGCTACATTTTCCAGGACTCACAATTGGCCTACTAGTATGGCTATTCTCGACCTTTGTCGTTCAAAATACCGTGATTCCTCAGCAATCAAATCAACAACCAGATGATACTAAAGTTGCTCCCCCACCTTCCACTTCATTTTTTTCTCCCTCTCCTTCTTCCTCTTTGCTTGGTGAAACTAGTGACACTAAAAACCAACTCGCTGAGAAGAAGAAGAAAGGGAAGGAGAAGAAGAAGAAGAAGCCAGTTGTGCAAGGGGGCAACCATACATCGTCCGGCAAAAATCCGCACACTGCACCATCCAAACCCAAATCTCCATGTGTCATTTTCAAAGGAGACCACTATCATCGAGATTGTCCTTGCAGCCCGTGGATCTTGAGAGACTGGTCTCCCTGCTTGCACAATATGGAGTCTTCAACCTCTGTCGATCATGTTGAGAGTACACCATCAACTAGTGAAAATGAAGTTAATGGGAAAAAAGGAAGATCTAAATTTCCTTGTAGACTGTGTGAAGGCGATCATGCCCTCCACCGTTGTCCTTTTCTAGATGAAGCTAAAAGAGTCTTGGATAACCATCCTGCTTCACCACAATGACTTCCACCTGGATACAAGAAACTCTTGCCAAGTCGATCACTAGTTGAAAATCTAACTAACATACCTCTGTTGTCGGTCGAAATGCCTATCATTGAAGATAAACCCTCTGATTCCACACCAAACCAAAGTCAACAAGTTGAGACAGCAGTCGACCTAGTCTTGTCTTCAGAAGGTCCACCTTCAGATGATACAATATCCAAAGGGAATAAGAACAACACCGTTTAAATTATTTTTGTTAACACAGAGTCTGATGAGCATGGGGGAAATCTACCCATTCCTCTACTACAGGAGGGAAGTTCCCCATTTCAAGAGATTCATCCAGCCGTTTATTCGGTCCCTCCTCCAAGCAATCTAGTCATTTCCTTTGATTGGAATCTACTAGCGAGAGCCTGCCTTCCATCTAATGTACCATTCTAAATCATAGTACAAGCTTACAAAATGATCATGGCTGGCACTATCATAGATGAAGGGGCTTCCATGAGTATCCTTTCCTCAACTGCTTGGAAAGCGCTTGGTTAGCCATCGCTTCTGCCTGAGATTCGAAATTTGTCAGGCTTCAATAAAGGAACCAGTCGACCATTAGGGATCCTTCCAAATTTGCCTATAACTTTGAGAAGGAAAACCATTCATCTGAACGTGATGGTAGTCCAAGGGCACTATATTACAATCTACTCCTTGGCTGTGACTACATTTACAGCATGGGAGCTATTGTTTCCTCACTCTTTCGAGTGATGTGTTTCCCGTATGAAGGCATAATGGTACAACTTGTTGACTAGCTTTCATTCCCTGGTTCAAACATGACTACTAGTCAAATGCCATTCCTAAATGGTCTCTTTGAACAAGGAATGTATCATCAACCTCCAGTCCGTTCACCTGATGATCGCAAGTGATTTGGTGAATGTGACGAAACCCAAGGGGCATGTGCCCTGGTCTACTTTAGCAGGCAAACCCCAGATAAAAGATAGGTTTCCTCGTAGGATATATGACTAGTCTAACACACCTATCCATTTAGGATATGGGATCAATCTGGAATAGGATTTCCTCGTCGAAGGTTATGTGATTGGAGGTGGACTCACACCATTCACCTTTGTCTATTTCAATGGACAAAGCCAAGGAAGTGTTTTTTCTGTAACGTGGATGAAACAATCTTAATTTAATGCAAGGAATTCCATATGGTAACCTGGAAACTCTACTTTTCTTTATATTTGGGGGCATGCAAACCTTTTCTACGCAAGTGAAAAGTGACCAGTGTAACTCTAACCCCATAGTATTTTACTAACTTCAACTGCTTAGGTTAGGTGATTGGTCTGATCCACCATTCACCTTTGTCGATGAAAAAGAAAAGGAAATGTTTTGTATGAAACTATCCTACCTAACCTCAGTAGTTCATTAACCCCTAGTGTAGTTAGTTCTGTAGTTGGTCATTTCTAGCCTGCGTACAAAAGGTGCTGAGCAAGGTTTTGCATGGGGCAAGCTCATTAAAAAATGAACCTACTAATGAGAGACATCCTTAAAGATGATTGGAACGAGCAATGTTTCCACAAAGTTCAAGCTCATTAAAAAATAAATCTAGCACTGAGCATAGTTTCTAAAGATTTAATCTCACTAAAAAATGAATCCACCTTTCGGTAAATAATCTTTGTGATCGCATTCACCTCCACTCTTTTAGCCGATCATACACATCCACTTGATTGTTTACCCTTTTGAGGAAAAACTGCGACGAGTGATTATGTTAGCCACCTTCTTTACACTGTCGTGCTTGAAAATTTCCAAACTTACCTGGAACTAGTTGCTACCCGAAAACAACACTCATTCCTCAAAAACGAGTCTCTTTTAAGCTCTTTTTAGACTCGTAAAATATGAAAATATTGTCGAGCTACTGGCCTTTCTAGCTTGTTAAAGTAAAGGGAAGCGTCATCCCTCCTCTATATTTTAATCTTTTTGGACCTGAGGGATCATTACACAAAAATATCGAGCGCTTTTCTTGTTTGGCTTGCTAAAACTATCGAAAAGTCATCCCTTTCGTATTATTTTATACTTTTTCGGACTTAAGGGATTATACCACAAAAAAGGAATATTGGAGTTTCCTTTCCATATCTTTTCAGAGTCTCTAAATATGAAAAGGACCAAGTTGTATTTATCATTAAACTCGTTAAACCAACAACGACAAACTTGTCAATACGAACAAGAGCGAGTTTCACTATCACTAGGCTCGCTAAAACATAGCGACAGGTTTGCTCGAAGGGAAAATTATAGAACAATCATATGTTATCCTCCTTAATCTTGACAAAAATAAAGAGGTACTGGTTAGCAATGATTGGGGAAAAAGGGAAGAAAACTTGAAGAACTTCATTGGTAGTAGGTCGCTCTTGAACATGACACTTTCACTCTATCACCATGATTGAGTCGGGTTGGGTTATTTTGTTCACCTGTCATTTCACCATTGGTCCTCCATACTATCCTTTTTGGGGTTAGCACTACCAATCCATTTCAGTGTCACCGATATGTTCAAGAGAAGTAGTTTAGAGAATTCACCAACCCAGCTTACACCTCATTCACTACAATACCTTCATGCTCCATTTTTCATGACCGCTTCCCTGAACCTTGTATCATCAGATCATTTTCACCTCCACAAAATCATTTGCTCTGTTTCGCGTCATAGATGTGGGATTCATTAAGGCCCTCCTATGACGGGTCACTTCTTGTCAACATCAGCTCATTATTCAAGAAGTTGACTTAGGAACAACCCTTTCAGTACTTTGAAGCTTTCATGCCTCAATGGCAAGTTTCTCACTTCCGGCGATAGGTTTACATCAATGGCCTTCGACCAAAACATTTTGCGTGATGTTTGACATCGACTCATGTATTCACACCATGTGAATTGTACTGCAATACCTTGAGGGTCCTTATCATTATCGGTGATTCCTCTCGCGCCTGTTAACAACTTACATCATTGGCTGGTAATCAGGCGATGTCTTTCCATGTTTGACTTTAGTACATCTTTTCACATGGATCGACTTGTACATCGGGCGAAGATTGAACGAGTTTGAAGACCTCAGATCTAGTTTCATCCATCTGGGCTACAATATATTCAGGAAAATAAAGACATCAAATGTACTCCATAGATGCACAGATAATCATCCAAGCTAAGGGATGATGGCTCTACCAGAATCATCAGTCTGCCACATAGACAATTTTTTGTCCTATGTACATGAAAATGAATTTATAAAGTTGAGCATGGGAATGCCCGCCTTAGCTAGATCATGAAAATGTTATGAAGATAATGTATTGTATTGTATCTTATTACAGGTCACCTTCTAGTTCGAAAAAACCTCAGATCCTCATGATAAAGCATTTCACCCGACATCAAAAGATTTACGACCTCATGCTTTAGGGGGCAACTGTTATAGACATATTTGGGAACTGTAACCCCAATCACATATGTCCATAAACCAAGGGCTTCTAAACCCCTAAAAGTGTTGTTTCATACCCTAAAGGATCAAGGTCAACTGATTACGTCATTTCCCAAAACTTCTCCCTGAAAAACTGCTCAGAACTGGTCAAAACTAGACCCCATAGACTGCTTCATGCTGAGGGCGCGATGCATCTCACTTGTTACACACAAAGGGTGCAATGCATACTAAAAATCCCTTCTGTAGGGTGCGATGAGCGAGAGAAGACAAATGGAAAAGGTAGTTTGCTAGGTGGAAACCTAGAGAATCTTCTAGAAACTGCTCATATGACACTTGCCTCTCTGAATTCGCCTAGGGATGAGTAAGAGATCATGAAATCTCCAAGTGGAACCAAGAAATATCAGTGAAATGACACTAATCAAAATCCTAGAAGCTGACTCACCCCCTGCAAATATCTATATATGGATACCTCATCTTAGAGATCCAGAAGGCTAGAATTTTGTATTTTGTAAGGAAGTGTTGTTGGTTTCTCTGTGAAGCATTGTATTGTTGGGTGATCTAGCTTTTCATGAGGTGAAGATGGATTTCATGCTGGGAGGATGGTGCTGGATCAGACAGCTAGGTTGTAATCCTCTCTTCTACTACTTCTATCAATAAAGTTATTTGAGTTTTCCTCCATATACTTGTATATTTCTGAATCTTGTATTTGTGTATGCATTTGTATGGTTAATGTACATCTGATTCTACATTGTTTATGGTTATATATATTTATGCTTTGATGGTATTTTTTTGCTTTGACTCTATAGGTGTTCTTTGAAGCAGGACAAGTGAGAAAGGAGTGGCGAAAGTTCTATCAAAGGAGAGAGGAAACAAGCAAGGAGTTAAGAGAAAGACTAAGGTTGGTGCTCTCTGCTTCTCTCTCATATATCTCTCATAAAGGAAAACACAAATTACTTTGAATTGTTTGTTTCTAAGATAGCTACCCGTCTTAGTGGGACTAGCAGATCTAAGTAGACACTTGTTTTCCTGGAAACACTATTTTCCTTTGATTCGAAAAAAACTAACTTTTTTTTCTTAAAAAATGTTGTTGATAGATCTATTTCTTATTAATGCCTATACAATAGTAAATAAGACATTATAACATGCCATTTACACGTTTGTATATTGCTTGATTGTAGGAAGTTAAAGTTTCATTTGGAGCATCCTCAGTGGCTTAATCAAGGAATATAGCATCAACGAACATCAGGTACGTAAATTTCTTGTAAGATTTGAATATTTGACTTCTTTACATTGTTTGCATCATTTTGTGTTCTCCACTATAATGAAACAATTTAACAAGAAAATTGTCAACTTAGAAAGAAAAATAAAAGTAGATGGAAATAACCCCATACTTGATATCAATGTTATTTTAGAAAATTATGGTTTGTTTTGCTTGAAAAACTTCCCATACATTGTAGGATATTGTTTATTTAATGCATTGGAAGTGTTTTTGCACTTTAGATACACATCTAAAGAAATAAGAGAAGGAATAATGTAACACTTTAGGGCCTGTTTGGAAAAGGGAGATGATGAAGCATTGACATCTTACAAAGTTGAGCTAAATAGTTTCTCTTTTATGGAAATGCACAAAATTATCGACCCAAAAGTGTGTTTGAACAAGACGTATAAATCAACATCAATTCATATAGATCTTCAAAATAGGGGTCTATGGGGAGACACATTTTGCATACATTCGGCCTCCAATTGGCTTAAAAATCTAATAAGGGTTTGGCTAAAAAACGAGGGAAAGAGCTATAAGCATTTTCAGTGCAAACTTATCTACAGACACACATGACATATTGTTCCATAATGACAATCCACTAGCAGGACATTTTGAGCCACTTCTTCACAAAAGAAACAGTGATAGCTCACGTAATACTAGTGAAAACAATGTTGACAATGTCAACATGTTCTGTAATGCTAGTGAAAACAATGTCAACAATGTAGACATGTTGCAAAGTACATATGGTGAGAGTTGTTTTGAAACAATATGCCACTTAGAAAACAACGAATATAGTGTAACTTGTCTAAGACTTTTAGTTTCACGAAGTTTTTGCAATGCAATAATGCAAAATGACTCCTTTTCATATAAATGCATTGTCGCATATATTAATGATGATGTTATTAAAAATGTGCCAAAAAATAAAAAATTGGCAAGGTTACATGATACAATTCACACTCCCTTACAAAGAAAGAAAAATTTAGGGTGACATATTTGTTTTCCAATGGCCTGCTAGGATATTTAATATCGAAATCCACTTATGGTCACTTCAAATAAGAAAAGTAGAACTCTCTATAGGTCCTTTTGCAAAAGGAGCAAGAATATTCGACGTAGTGAAAATTCAAACAAACAAAATAGTATATATGCCATTGGAAAAAGTTCAAACGTATATAAACATAACATCAAATATATATTTCAAAATTACAGGAGAAAAGTATTTATCGTGCATAGGCTAAAAATTCTATCTAGGGAAAAAAAAACTCTAGAAAAAATTAATTCAACTACTAAGGTTGAAAAAAGAAAATTGCACTATACGACTATAGAAAATAAAAATTGCGAAACAAAAAGTCGTAATAAGGACAAACATATTACCACTGCAGAAGAAAAGTTTCATTGAGAAATCACATATGTGCTTATCTTCGATTGTGTGACATGTGAACAAACTTTTAAAAAAAAGATGTTACACTTATAAAACAAAAAGACCAACAAACAAAATTAAATAAAAAAGCAAATATGAAATCAAAACAAACCTCAACAAACAATATTAACAATAGGCACATTTGTAAAATTTGTAAGAAAGCATTGCAAAATGATCAATAGCAAAAAAATTTTGTTCAAACAAAAATAAGAGGGAACAAGATCATAAGAATAGTGAAAAAACTAATTGAGCTTGAAGAAAGATTGATAGAATTACGATTGCCATTTACTTATCCATATATATAAAAAGCCACAATTGTGACTTACGGGTGGAGTTATCAATGTTCCAAATGACATCTCACGGATTCAACATGCCTTGCCTCATGACATAAATGAAACTGATACAATTGCAGTAGCAATTAAAATAGCCTAAATTTCAAATTTTTTTATTATTTTGGTCGCATTCATCCCCACATTGTGATGAAAGCTTTAAAACGATTATGTGCGAAAACACTTTAAAAACTAGAAAAAATCAAAATCACTGGGAAACGAGAACAAGTATTCATGGAGAACAAGGAAGCATATGAAAATGAAACATATATTGACGATGAAGAATTTCATCACAAGAACAATGAAGAAGTTATGTATCAAGATAATGAAGATCCAATCACTAAAACATTGGTGCATGGATTGACTAATTCATACGACATATTTGATTTTCCAAACAAACAGATAAATATTTCTCCTGCAGAGGGATACATTTCATTTGGGATTTTTCGAGACAAATACTCAGAATAAATGAGTTTCCCCACGTTGTATTGTGGCGAAAAACAAGATGATGACATAACAGCTAACTTTTCGTATCAAAAAAGTTACAAAATGGGAAGTGTTACATAAAGAACATGACTTTGCATATCATATACCAAACTTGTTTTACAAAGCAATACACATCATCATAAATAAATTGTTTAGTAGTATATCAATTAGAATAAGAAAATCACAACTAAAAGGAAGAAAGCTAGTAGCAACACACCTCAAATTGAAGCTAAACATTGATCATATTTTAAGATCAAACATTGGATACATGGACCTAAAAGATATTTGTACATCTCTAGACTACCATGAACAAACACGTAGGAAATTATATGTGATGATACGAAAACCAAGACCACCAACATTTTTTATTTCTCTTAGTAGTGCAGAAAATCGTTGGAAACCATTGACCAATGCATTGAAACAAATCAGAAAAAAAGCCAAAGGAGACATTCAAAATGAAGTTGAAACCAATGAAATTGACTCATTGATCAGAGATGACCTTGTAACTCGTGCATGTGTTTATAGAAATAGAATTTTTTCTCTACGAAATCTAATATTTCATGACAACAAATACTATGGAAGTATACATGATTAATTTTTCATTGCAGAATTCCAAAACAGAGGTAGCGAACATGACCATGCATTATTGTGGATAACGAATGCACTAGTCTTTGGAAAAAATACAAATATGTAGATTGAGAACTTCATCGATACATAGTTGTCCTATGATTCCTCAATAATTGTGAACGACTTAAAGGTATTGCACCATCATTACTATACAAAAACTTGTAGGAAAAGAAAAAATTTAAATTGTAGATCTTATTTCCCACAACCACCAATGAAAAGAACAAGATTATTAATACCTCTGGAGTATGACAATAAACAAACAAGAGAAAATGAAAAACTAATATTTGAAACAATGAAAAATTCTAAATATGATGATGGATACACATTCGATATTTTTTTAAATGATTTGAATTTAACGCATGAAGAGTATATCCATGCAATAACATGCAGTTTGAATCGTACAAAAATATTATTACAAAGGTAACCATCAGTCACGTGGACAAATTTATTTTCAAGACACATTCCAAAGATATGGAATGCAAACACTGACTCTCAATTCATAGTTGACTCATATGCAACAACTAATATTGTAGCTCATACATGAAAAAATTTGATAGGACAATGACAAAAACTTTTAAACTCATACGAGAAGAACATCGAAACTCAAACATTGACATCATAAAAAATTTACTAGACTCGAAAAAGATTTGGTGACTATGCAACAAATGTCTGCACAGTAAATTCTGTACATAATTTTATCTCTACCAATAAATACAAGTTCAAGGAATTATATATTCATAAACATTTCACCCATCGAACAATGAGCACTTGATTCTGACAACATAATGTGTCCTCCTATAATTTATTACTATATCTATTGTCTTGAAGCAATCAAGCACATATGCTTAGCATAATTTGCAACAACTTATACAAATAAAGGCATAAAACGACGAAATAATGCCAAGCATATGTCATTGTATACGTAAAATCAATAAGCATAGATACCCCGATAATTACCATCAAGATGTTGAGATTTTCTGTTTTAGTCAAATAGGCAAAAATCTCTGAAGGATGACAACAATAGGGATTCAGTTCCTAGATTAGCTCCAGGTTGTTGGGAGGGAGTTAATGCCTCCTATATTTGATGTGAGGGAGTTATGAGGCTGTTAGATTTTCTATTCTATATAATAGGCAACCATTCGGATGGTTTTCTATGAGAGTGTGAGGATTTCTTGATGTAATCTCCAATTTATTTAATATATTCCTGATGCCTATGTTTGGTGGACGTAGCCCAGATTGGTTGGGTGAACCACGTTAAATATTGTGTTTATGTGCTTCTGCTGTTTAATTGTTAGTTTGCTGTGCACTTGATCCAACAATTGGTATTAGAGCATGTTGGAGGCGCTGCCTAGAAGAGCTAGAGCGCTGAGGTGCTGCGTGCGTATGCTGGCCGACTGTGCTGGTAAACCTGCCTGCGTTTGAATGGTGTGCGCTCAGTAAAAATTTATAAACATGCATGGCGGTAGCGTTGTGTGCTGGAGTAGCTTTCTGTGCGTGTGTGCTGGAGCTGCGTGGCAGTAGCGTTGTGTGCTGGAGCGGTTTTCTGTGCGTGCGTACCTGGTATTCAAATATTTGGTGCGTGGAGCAGTTCTTTTGTTAACAGGTACAAAGCAGTCGCAACATTTTTATTTTTGTTTTATGTGCACAACAAAAATTCCCAGCGTTATTTTTTGTTTTAATCTGCAAAACAAAAACGAAATTCCTGAATAAATAGAACAACTGCGGAACCAAAATCCGGGGAGAGAAACGCATCTTCGATTCCTTCATTAGGAAAAGGAATGTGGCAGAATGGTTTTTTAATTTGTTTCGGGTTGTTTGCAAAATGTTTAAAATACATAGCCCGGTCCGGTACCATCATCTGAGCTGAATTAAAAGGTTACCAGCATCTGATCCGAAACGACATTGCGTTCCAACCAGATAATTGTTTGCTCAGAGTTACTTTATGTAGTCGGATGTGCAAAGTTATGTTTTTTGGAATCACCTAATTCCTTACAAAAGTCAAAGCAAATTACGGGAGTGGAGTACGTAATTTTTTTTTTTGCCATTAACCCAACAAATAGGAGTACGTACTTATTTTCATGTTTTTTAAACAAAAAAAGGGAGTACGTAATTGGTTTTAAACAATCAAAGGAGTTATAAGGGTTCTGGTGCATGGTTTTTTTTTCAAAAATTACAAGGCTTTAAAAGTGTATGTATTTTTTGTGGGGTGGAATTTTGTGAAAAAGTGCAAAGGGCATTTTTGTTGTAAAGTGCAAAGGGCATTTTTTGTTGCACAGGGCTTTTAAAGTGCAAAGGGCATTTTTTTGTTGTAAATACAACGAACAGAAAGGCATAGGCAGAAATTTTTTGTGTGAAGGGAAGATATTTTGTTTCAAAGGCATAGGCAATTTTTTTTTAAATTGCTGGTTGGATTTTTTTGGAGATTACTGTGTTTTTTGCTGATACAAGATGGCTAAAACTCAAAGTGCCCGTTTTGAAATTGACAAATTTAATGGCAAGAATAATTTTGAGATCTGGAAGGTGAAGATGCACGATCTGCTGGTTCAACAAGGTGTGGCGAAAGCACTGTTGGGGAAAAACAAAAGGCCTCCTTCCATGACGGAGGATGAATGGGATGAGATGGATGATAGAGCTCTGAGC
>APFE031544494.1:52729-68298 GCA_000404065.3 Pinus taeda
AGCATTTCTAATGATAGTCATAACGACCATAGTTCAGATTCTAGTCATGAACAGGGTTCAGATGGAGGACATGAACAGGTTCAGATGACGATCATGAAGAAATTCCTACAGAGGATAGACAACCAATTGTGGAAGCACTAGAAACATCCTTAAGGAGATCTACAAGGATCAAACGCCGTCCGAGAAGGTATGATGATTCAGTTGCTTTAATCGCTAATGATGATGAACCTTTGTGTTATCAGGAAGCTGTAGAAGGTTCAAATAGTGACAAATGGAAAGCAGCCATGAAGGAAGAAATGATGGCCTTGAGTAAAAACGACACATGGGATCTGGTGGAGCTTCCGAAAGGCAGGAAAACTGTGGGATGCAAGCGGGTGTTCAAGCTAAAACGGGGTGTGAATGATACGGAAGACAGGTACAAAGCTCGGCTGGTTGCAAAAGGGTTTTCTCAGAAAGCTGGCATAGACTTTCATGAGATATTTTCACCAGTGGTTAAAATTGTTTCAATTAGAATTGTGTTAGCATTAGTGGCTTTGTTTGATTTGGAGTTGCAGCAGTTAGATGTTAAGACTGCATTTCTACATGGTGATTTAGATGAGGAAATATATATGGAACAACCGGAAGGGTTTGTTCAGCATCGCAATGCAAAATTTGTCTGCAGGCTCAAGAAGTCATTATATGGCCTGAAGCAGTCGCCTCGGCAGTGGTATAAGAAGTTTGATTCTTTCATGTTGAGTCAGAAATATGTTAGAAGTGAATATGATCATTGTGTTTATTTTAAACAGTTGAATAATGGCATGTTCATTATCTTAGTGTTATATGTTGATGATATGCTTTTAGCAAGCAAAAGCATTGAAGAAATCAACAGGTTGAAGACTCAGATGGCAAGGACATTTGATATGAAAGATCTAGGAGCGGCAAGACAGATTTTGGGCATGGAGATTTTTAGAGACAGGGGCAATGGTAAGTTGTGGCTATCACAACAGAAGTATGTTGAGAAAATACTTTTGAGGTTTGGTATGAAAAATGTGAAGCCTGTGTCGATCCCTTTAGCTTCCCATTTTAAGCTTTCTTCGAGTTTATGTCCTAATACAGATGAAGAAAAGGATTATATGTCTCGAATCCCTTATGCCAATGTAGTAGGATGTTTGATGTATGCGATGGTATGTACGCGACCAGATATTTCTCATGCAGTTGGGGTTGTCAGCAGGTACATGGCAAATCCGGGTAAAGAACACTGGTCAGCAGTGAAATGGGTGCTTCGGTACTTGAGAGGCACAAGTAGTTATTGTATTTCTTACAATAAGAGTAGTGAATATGTTTGCGGATATGTTGATTCCGATTTTGCAGGTGATCCAACACAAGAAAAATTAATGTTGTTTTTTCTGTATAGAGTAGACGAAAACATTTTCAAGCAGCAATACTCTACATGGGAAAACACCTACAATTCATTGATAGACATAATAAGAAAAAATGAATGAAAAATTTCACAGGAAACAAATGCAACATGGCGTGACCTTGAAGAGGCCAGACATAAGATTGAAGTTAAAGAAGAACAATTATTCAATGTGGACATTTTTGAGGAAAAAAAGAATCTATAGAATATGACTTGGAAAACCTTCAAAGAACGAAAAATGTCATAATAAAAAATGAAAGAAATTTTAACATCGTAAAAAAACCACAGATAATGGAAGATACATAATACTTTAATATTATGGGACAATTAAACAAAGAACAAGAAAAAATAGTAAAGGACATATTAAACCTAAAAATATCGAATCCAAACTAACCGATTTATTTATTCCTAATAGGAGGCACATGAACTGGAAAGGTGTTCACCACTATAGAAATATTCCAGTCACTAATTCGATTCTACAATAAGTAGATGTATTATGATCCATCACATTTAAAAGGACTTATAACTTCTTATACTAGAAAAGAAGTGTTCAATGTAGGAGGTGTCACATTGCACTTTGCTATCTATATGATTTAACAAATCAAATTATTTACCATTAAGAAGTGAAAAGTTGGATGCATTGGCAAAGTAATTTAAAAAACTGTGTTTATTTCTAATTGATGAAGCATCATTAATTGTAGCAACACTTTTATATGAAGTTGATAAGCATTTTCGACAAACAAAGCATGCTCCAATGAGTTACTTTGGTGGTGTTGACTTAACATTTTCAAGAGATCTGTATCAAACACAACATATACATGATTCATTCATCTTTGAGAAACCAATTATTGATAAACAAATAATTCAATACTCATTTTGGGAAGACAAAATCAAGTTCTATCAATTACATACCACAATGTGACAAAAAGACATTGATTTCATTAGGATCTTAAACAAAGTGAGGCTCAATGAAAAATCAGATGAAGACATCGATTACATAAATAACTATTGTTATAAAGCAGCACCAATGGATCCATTGTTTCCATATATTTTCTATAGAAACAAAGATGTGGATAGACACAATGAGAAAATGCTCTCGTTAGTCAATGAAAAACTAATAGTCATTGAAGCTATCGATAAACTTGAAACAAATCAAGACACGATGTCAACATATGAGAAAAACAACATTTCTAACAAGAACATTAGTTAAACAAAATATGTTGGTTGAAATATATGCTAGAAATGACAACATGAAAGATGGACTAGTCAATGGCGTTGATGGAATCTTAAAGCATATTCAAGAAAAGAAAAAGATGTAGATGTCACATGGATAGAATTTGCAGATCTAGCAATTGGCAGAGCATAAAGAATTAAAAATTTTCAACTATATGATAAAGAAATTGAATCAAATTGGACACCAATACTATGAATAGCGAGAAAAAATGCAATTTCTAGAAACAAAATACAAACAACAATTCTAAAGCCATTTCCAATACAGTTAGCATGTGCTCGAACAATGCATAGAACACAAGGTCTAACTCTAAATTCTATCACATTTGACCCAACAAGTTTCACACGACATGGAATTGTATACACAATGTTGCCAAGAGTGAAAAACATTGATTCACTCTATTTGTTAAACAAATTATCACAAAACAACTTTCATGTGACAAATAAAGTATCACATGAAATGATTCATCTAACAAAAAATGCACCATGGCTAGTAAAACAAATACATAGATCAATATCCTCCAAAAATAACTTGTTAATTTCCACATTGAATACACGTAGCTTCAAAAATCATCTTGAAGATATTTTGCAAGACAAGAAATTAATGGAAAGGTTAATTATTTGATTTCAAGAGGTTCATCTACAACAAGCACCAACAACTGATCAACTAAGAAAATTCAATTTCAACATAGCACATTATGTGCATGGGTTTCTTACTTGTGTTCATAAAACATTAAAAATAAATCGAAAACAAAACTATTTCAATGACAAAGTCGAACTCATTGTCACACATATACATGTTGGAAAATCAATTATCATATTTAACATCTATGTTGCACCATTCACACCTACACCAACAATAGTTGAAACTATTGCACTAACAAGAACTAAAATACTACAAAGTGATTCTATCTTTATAGTGATTGGGGATCTCAATGTTAATATCAGTGCAAACAGTCAAAATACAAAGTTCCTACAAGAATATATGCAATCTCTGCAAATCCAAGAAATCACCCATAACTTTGTTTAGAAAGGAAAATTTATAGTTGATCATATTTGTACAAACTTGCAACCTCAAAAGTGTCAAGTCCACATATCAAATGTATATTGGCCTGACCACAACATAATTCATCTTCTACTAGAATTTTCCTAAATTCAACATTTTGTCTTTTAACAACAATTTCTGAGCAAGTAACTTCTTGAAAAACATCTATCCATGTTTCACTATCTCAGTTAGTGCAACAAATTCAAGGTAAATTTCTTGGCCTGCATCTTTTACATGTTACAACATAGAATAATTCTCCATTTTTATTGTTGACGTTATATGTATTTCAATGGCAAATTGTTTTCACCTATTAATAATTCTTGAGATCTTGTTCACATTTCTCCCAAATAGATAACGAGCAAAAAAATGATATTTTTTTTATTTAACTATTTGTTAAATTAAACTGCTTCTAATATACAAACCTAAATCCATATCATTTTACACTTTACTCTTATTTCTGACATGGTAAACCTTTTAACAACATCATGAAAAGACCGTGTGAAAGTGAAATAGAAAGACAAACGTTGGAAACAAAGTAAAAAAGGTAAATATCCTCAAACTAAAATTAAAATAAATCATCTCCCAAACGTTATTCTATTTGTCTTTCATTTATTCTTTTCCTAAAATAAAGTTCTTTGATTCACATACACAAAGCAATACCATGCATACATGTAAGCATTGAAGAGCTTACTAGCTACCAAATTGGCAAAACTTTACATGGCAACATTGTTGTCACATATAAAAAACTGCTAGATAAAACAAGCAAGAAAAATTAAATCCTTTGAGCAGAATTGACAGATTCCAAAGGCGAATTAACAATCACCTTGAATCTTCATGGAAATCTTATTAATGAGTATGGGAAAAAATTTCTTCCAAACAGAGGTATTTGTATAACAAATTTCATAATTGGAGCAAAAATGATCTACGACCACGACGAGTCTGATTGTATACTCCTTGCAAACAAAGACATAAGCATAGAAAATATTGCTCCTGTTTGCAATGAGTATAACTTCATCTCAAACACATCGATCAAAAGGTTTTTAGCAAGAACTAAAGACTATGCACATGGAACAATAGGTGCAATTGTCATGATTGCAAAGAAATCATGAATGCAATATACTTTGGAAATCAAGGATGGAAATTCAGAAAATGAAAAAATCCACTGTAAGTCTACCTCTTCCACTGGATATGTTTCCTAAAAGAAAAAGAAAGAAAGAACTCTTTTCCTTTCTAGGAATTTATTTGTTCATGTTATCTGTCTATAAATTTCCTAATCATTTTGTAACCAAATCTGATTTTCATTTTAATTCATTAAAAAAAGGGGAAGAACTATAACTAAGGCATACATTTTTTGATAATGTACCTACACCTATTCCCATTATTTTCTTCAGAATCCTGAAGAAAGAATTTCCTATCATGTTATTCAGAAATATTGTTAAATTAAAAGACGCACATGGCACACTTTGCACTGGCCAATCAACTATCATCACAACATTGAAGACAAAAAGGCCTTTGGAAGAACTTAAACCATTGCTCATGTCTACAAAAAGGGTAAAATGTTGTGGTTGGGACATGTTGTATTATATTGTATATATTTTCCCAAAAAAAATATGTCTATTGATTGGTAGATACTTTTAGTTGTTTGTCAATTAGATTGGCCGTATTCTAGTAGAAAAAAGGGTAAAACATTGTGGTTGGGAAATGCTGTGTTATATTGTACATATTTTCCCAAAAAATTATGTGTATTGATTAACAAATACATTTTTCTTTGTCAATTAGGTGGATGGTATATTAGTAACAACATATATATTATTAATATATATATATATATATATATATATATAATTATATATATATATATATATATAATTATATATATATATATATATATATATATAAATCCATTTCAGCTTGTTTTCTGACAATGCAACTTAACAACAGAAAACTTTGGATCTATAGAAGGAACGATGTTACATTGTATCAAATGCGAGACATTTCTTTTAGTTACTAACGTGGATTGAAATGCACAATACTGTAAAAAGATGTTGGAAAAGTACTATGTAATCTTAGAGGTGTTGCTTTAATCAGATTGTTGCTACAATTGACAAGTTTGTCCAATGAAGAGTATCTTAAAGACAAAAACATTGTTATCTACATGTTGCTTGACTTCATTGTTCACGGAAAATTCATACTCAATCATGATGTTGTAATTGTCGATATAGAGCCAAATACAAGAGCATGAATTTTTTCCCTATAAGTACTATGTTCCTAAAGATTCTTGTGTCATATATCTCATGAATTTTCCTATTATGTAAATATGCTAACAATGATATTGTTTAATGTCGCAGGAAACTTTTAGATAGTTCCTAAAGATTTTTGTTTCACATATCTAAGGAATTTTTCTACTATGCATATATGCTAACAACGATATTGTTTAATGTTGCAAGAAACTTTGAGATAGTCATTCCACACTTGCTTACTCAGGAACAAAGACTACAATGGATCACAACATGCTTCCTCGATTCAAAGAAAAAAACTGTATATAGAAGTTGATTTTCCACAAGTGTCTCAACTAGATGTTCTTATGTTCTAGTTGCAACTTCTTTTGTTTAGTAACACAATGAGAATCTTATGGATTTTACTCTTGTTTTTCATGAGAAAGAATAAACAAACTTACTATAGAACACACGAGATTGGAAACCAAATCAAATGTATATTAATAAATCTCTAACAATGATGTACATTGTGTATATATTAATACATACAAGAAATAGTTGAATTAGTTCTCAGGAGTTCTTGGACTACAATAACTACCCAAACTGACCCAAGGTTAATCCTAGGGATTATCTATCTAATAGTCCCCCTTTAATCAAAAGGGATGTACAAAAATCCAAGAACGAGAGCTCAAAATGCAAAAATGTATCTCAACCAAGAGTTGAATGTCTCTCAGAAAATGGCTTTTAAGGATGACCATAAACCAATATGGGAGAACTCAAGGTCTCAACCAACATCAACTCTGGAACCTTTATAGTGGTTCTCAGAACAACCAAAAATGTGATTTTAAGGTGACCACAAACTCTGGAACTATCATAGCAATTCCTCGAACAATTCCAAACATGGAAGTGCTCAATCAACTCGATCAACTCAACTTTGACTCAGGCTCGCTTGACATCTCGAACTTGAACCTGTAGCAAACCATCAACCATTCCCCCCTTGTTAGATACAGGGTGAGAAGTACTCTTCATCACTACAAGGCTCGTCATCACTCTGGAACATATTCTTTGATATGCCCTGTAAATATTCTTGGTTGTTTTGGTCCAATCTCAAGAAGAAATCCATCTGGAATTTACTCTCTCTTGCAGTAGTCTTCCTTTTTGAACATCTATTTGTATGATGATTTCACTTTCCACAATGCTCATAAGGGTGAAGATCAAAACATTGATCTTTCACATGTCCAAATATGTTACACTGTTGGCATCTATCAACTTGTTTTGGAATAGTACTATCCATAAATCCAACACTTCGGAATTCTATAGGTTTAGCAAAATCTGGAATGTGAAATGATAAATCCAGAATATCCTCATGGTAACCCAAACCAATTGCATGTTTATTGTGTATAATATTTTCCCATGGTCTTATGAAAGTGTTGGGAATAATAGGCTTCTCATAAAAAACTTTCAGTTGCATCCAACTTTTTTTTGAAACCTACATTACTCTGATAATTTTCTGACTGATGATCAAGCTCAAACAAACTGTGATTTTGAACAAGAATAGGTTCAAAATTCTTCTTTTGCAGTTCTTTTTACTAAAACTGGGACTCTAGCTCCAAAAATTCATTTTTTTTATTTTTTTATTTTTATTTTTATTTTTTATTTTTTATTTTTTATTTTTTATTTTTTTTTATTTTTTTTCGCATTTTGCACGCAGGAGTGGATGTGAGAAAGCATGTCCTTGCTGACTTGGACATTGTTATGAACTGTGGATGACATTAAGCTGCATAATAACTACAACAAATCATCGGCTTTGGCTATTTTCTCCAACAACAAAATTTGAAAAAAGGGGTTTCAACTACCACCGAAAATGCACCCAATGTAAACAAACTTATGATGAATTAACCAGGTGTTGGGTTCAACTGAAAATGCACCCATTTACAAAGAATATTAAAAAATAAAGAGATTATATAGTTGCAACTACACAATTAGGAACTTTTATCTTTTCTCCATACAATGAATACCATGAAAACTCAAGTTTGTTGTGGGTTATATCAAATATGCATGTGTTGCAAATTTATCAAATAATGACATGTTTAGGGTCGCCAACCAATGGAAACCGAAATCATGTTCACAACCTCCAAAAATATCTCCCAAAATTAGCTTTAAAAAAAATTATTTTTCAAATTTGTCTCTATAAAAATTTGAACTTGAGACCTTCAATAGACCAAATAACTATATAAAATTCACCAACCACAATGTCATGTTCCCTTCTTGATTTTATATCCATAAACTCTACCTCCAAAAATATCTCCTGAAATTAGCCTCTAAAAAATTATCTTTCAAAATTGTCTCTATAAAGACTTGAACTTGAGACCTTCAATAGACCAAATAAATATATAATCTTCACCAACCATAATGTCATTTTCCCTTTTTCACTTACTTCAACAAAAACAAAATCAAAACTTGATGTCATTGCCCATAAGCTTCTTTTATCCACTTGCCACTAATCAAAATTACTCCATTTAATGAAAATAAGAGAAGGAAGGAGCAAGCCTTACCACTTCTTTTATCTTGGCTCATTTTACGTAAAGTTTTTTGTTTTTTTTTTTCACATAAAATTTAATTTTTATCTTGGCTCTTTTAGGTAAATTTTGTTGGTTAACTTTAATCTTTTTAATAGTTAATTTTACATGTGAACATTATGGTGGCATCTTGAGAGTTACTCCTTACTCCTAGGCATTTATTATTCACTTTTCAATTTAAAGAAAACTTTCACAATTTTCTAAAAAATTAGTGTTCACATTATAATTATTATATTTAAATAATTTTCAAATTTAACAACAATTTAATGTGAATTCCATTTCTTCCATGCTTACCAACTTCTTGTACATTATACCTCTCTCTGCTGCAAGCTTTGCATAGTAAGTTACTCACTGCAAAATTCTTCAGTTAAAAATTTAATTCAAACCACCAAAAAATATATATCCTTCATTTTAAGTATCCTCCTTTAGTAACAACTTTGTATCCAAAATTTCAGTAAAAACTTTGTATTCTTCAAAAATATTTCAATAAAAACTCCAGTTTGCAGTAAATATAAATATTATCCTTTAGAAACTTTCCTCCCAAAATTAAAATAGCAAGTGACCCTTGGGTGCATGGAACTTAGACTTTTAGCAAACAATCCAACAATTATTTGTATTCGACTCAATGTTGGAAAGTTTTATTGAGAACAACAAGCGCTCAAAACTCCAACATGCATTCTAACTTTCAAGAATATGTTAATAAAAAACTTTATACCACTGAATTTCTCCAATCTTCTTTCATTATGAAGGAAAGTTATAAAACTTAGAAAAATTCAATAGTTTGGGTGTCCCACTGGGATAACCTTATGTTGCATTCAACTATCCTCACAACCTTCATGCTGTGCGTCTCCTTTACGCCATAGACTTCAAATACATGGAGTTTTGGAACAACTCAACTAGGGCTCTGATAATGTTCAAATTAACCTCTAAAGTCTCAGATTCATTCTACTTGATAGAGAAAATTAACCATAATCTCATTTAACAAAGCATCTTAGTTGTTTTGATACCACTATAGAACAATCTCTAACAATTATTTACAATGTGTACATATTAATACATACAAGAAATAGTTGAATTAGTTCCGAAGAGTTCTTGGACTCCAATAACTACCCAAACTGACCCAAGGTTAATCTCGAAGATTAGTTATCTAACACTGATTCTATATATAGACATTATTTTGTTTTTTTACATAACTCTTATAAATGTTAATTTCCTATTTTTTATATAGCATACATGTATCCTGTGTATCCCGTTTTTCTGTTGTTTCCATTTTCCTTTCCTCTTTATGTGTTTGTTTCAAAAGCATAATCGGGACAACAAATTCACTGCTCAATCTTATTGCACTTATATAGAGCTAAACAATGGAGCCAATACACGTTCAAATGTTGGTTGAAAAACAAGACCAAGTCATACTTATCGTGCAAAAATTCTAGACTACAATAGAGTGGCTAAAGTAACAGAATTGATGCAGGTGCATTTAACCTAGGTTAATTGTTTAGTAGATGAGTTAGTTTGTAAAGTGAGGATTTAATTATTTATTGTATTTTTCTATAGTTTTAAAGAGAAATTTATAATTCTTGTAAATAGGAGAAGATTGACATTATTGTGGAAGGTTTGAGAGCATTATGGATTTGTTAGCTCTTATTTAGGGATAAAAGATAAGATGAGAGATGTTAGGGATTAAGAGAGATATTTTGGGAGTTAGTCTAGGAATCTAGAACCTATATTGGATTCTAATCCATTTGTATAAATTGAGGTGAGCCTATGAGGCATGTATGTATGTAGAAGTGTTTGAGTGAGTGTGAAGAATGAAAGACCAATCATTGAGCCAACACTTATTCTGTAATTAATTAATTATTTCAGAGATTTGATGTGCATATGTGTTGTCTATAATTTTCAAAATTATATGTGTGTAATAATTATTAATGTACAGACTATAGTTAGAGCTCTGTCAATTTTTGGTATCAGAGTAGAAGCAGCAGTGTTGTTACCTCATTACTCCATCTCTTCGAATGTATAAAGGCCCTTAAAAGACTTGAAATTCCCTCATCAATATTTTTGCTGACTGTGAAGTTCAAAGACCGCTGGGATCGGAACCGTATGGAATGTCAATTCTTGGTGGAAGCCGACAATAGGAGAGTCGGTCTGTTGGGGATCGGGTAAGCCTGTCCACCATGATATGATTGCAATGCATTGTTGTAAGAGGCAAGCTTCCATGATTGCAATGTGTTGTCATAATAGCCAAAGAACCAAGCTTCGAAGCAATCTCGAGTTTAGAAAGCCGATCTCTCTAAGATTGTTGAAGTTTACCACTTGAGGAATCTGCATCCATAGAAATAGAGATACCGTGTTAGATGGCTTTTGCATATATGAGAACGATTCTGCATACAAAAGCGTAAATTTCTCTGACTTCCATGAATCTTAGTGCTCAGTACAATGCAGTGAAATCGTGAAGAGGTTGCATGAAATTTGTTCCCGCCACGGGTAGGTTCGTTGTGAAACAATCATCAACATTTATTAAGAACAGTCGTGGAAGAATAAGCCCAAAGCAAAAGAGGTTTGTTGATAGCTTTTTTTTTTCTCAGGTGTTGATTCATTGTCAGTACATTTTTTCCAGCGCAAAAAAAATCCTTCACAGCCATACGATTTTTGATTGCGCCCCAAATTTCTAAAAGACGTTTTGCATGGAGAATGTTATTCACATCCTGTTCTACCCAATCTATGGTGGGTACATTATATTACATGCATACGACTTTTAAAAACAAACCTCAATTCACTTTTATAAAAGTTATAAAAGTATTTCATAAAATTCATAAAATTGATTTTTAATAGAATTATAAAAGGAATGATAAAGTGAAGTTTTTAATGGAGGGATACCCAGTGTTATAAAAATTTGTTTTTAAAATGGATTTTAATAATGGGGGTAGTAATGGAATGTATAAGAAGATATTTCGGAGAAAATTATTATAATTATTTTTTTTAAGAGAATAAGTAGGATATGAAAGAGAATTAGTGTATAAGGTGAGAAATCAGGGAAATGTCAAATCAAGAAACTTATGTAAGTTAGATGAGAGAGATTTAGTGGTGGTTAAAGGTATTTGTGGAAGAATGTAATGAAACTTTTTGTTTAAAGTTATGATTTTTGAGCTCATAGTCATAATTTTGAAATTCAAAAGAGGTTATGAACTCTGAAATGAACAAAGGTCCTTGTATAAGTTGAATAATTTAGAGAGTTTCTTAATTCAAGTCAAGGTCTATTATAAGTTGATGTCAAATTGAAAGTCTAGAGTCCAAAAGAAATTTAAGTCAAGTCAAAAGTGATGTAATGGATGCATGATGGACAAAGCCCAACACCCAAAGTCTTGTCAAAGTGTTGTAAGGATAATTGAAGAGTTACTGCAGTTGTTGTTTGCAGCAAAAAGGAGTGCTCAAGAGTAAGGTTCAAGTGAAGTGAACCATTGACCAAGTTCAAAGGAGATAATTTAGAAAAGTGATTAAGTTGTAGGTTACAGTGAACAAGGTGAAGTTCACGATAGAAGATGCAGATTCCAGAGAAAGGACACGATGACACCATAGCAATTGGCACTGGTGATGACGAGAAAAAAAATTGTTGAATTAAAGGAATGAATTGACATGCTAATGGAGTTTTTACAAAGACAGAGACATGGATGGGTAAGAAAACGAACAGTTAAATGACCAATTAAACAATTGATGGAAAGAAGACATAAGCATAAACTGAAAATTTTAGAAGCAGAGAAACTCCAGACAAATATATACATTTGCAAGCCAGAGCAAGGATCATTGGTTAGTGACGAAGATAATGATATGAGCATGGGTTTGATTCCCACAGGTGACGCTACAGATTGTTTAGAAGACCAACATGAAGACCTAAAGACAAATTCATCTGTCAAACCTCATCTTTTTAAATCTAATCATTGGTGTGTGCATGCATGATATGTTGTTGAACAACCAATTGATACATAAATGAAGCAAGTTGTTGATGAATTGGAAAATCATGGGAAAAATGTGAACATGAGAGATATTGCAGCAAAACTAAAGTTCTTAGAAGAATGGTTGGACAATTCAAATTGAAAGTGTGACAATAGACCTTCAAATTAAGAAATATGGCGCAACAAAAGCGTAGAGATCGACAATAAAGTTCACGAAACAAACAATAATGTACACCAACCAGAAAACAACTTAGATATTGAAATTGAAAATATGAAGAAGATGATGTTGAAAGAATCTCAGAAAATATTTACTAAAGAAAGAAAAAGCAGAGATGACCACAAATTACTAATCACTGAACAATTATACATCAGCAAAAAGGGAGGACAACTACAACATAAAATTTGGAAACCTCGAAAACAGAAAATGACAACCACAAAACATCAACAACATAAAAAAGTAATTGATCAACGATAGACAAAAGTTTAGGATCCAGGCGGAGTTTTATCATCTATTAAGATTAATGGCTAGGAGACCATGATTTTCTTTTACCTGGGGAGTCTTATGCAAGTGTATCTAACCTAGGTTAATTGTTTACTAGATGAGTTAGTTTGTAAAGTGAGGATTTAATTATTTATTGTATTTTTCTATAATTTTTAAGAGAAACTGATAATTCTTGTAAATAGGAGAAGATTCGAGAGTATTGTGGAAGGTTTGACTCGATTATGGATTAGTTAACCCTTATCTAGGGATAAATGATAAGATGAGAGATGTTAGGGATCAAGAGATATATTTTGGGAGTTAGTTTAGGGATCTAGAACCTATTTTGGGTTCTAATCCATTTGTATAAATTAAGGTGAGCCTATGAGGCATATATGTATGTAGAAGTGTTTGAGTGAGTGTAAAGAATGAAAGACCAATCATTGGGCCAACAATTAATCTGTAAATATTTTATTTCTTAATTAATTATTTCAGAGATTTAATGTGCATATGTATTTTCTATAATTTTCAGAATTATATGTGTGTGATAATTATTAATGTGCAGACCTATGGTTAGCCCTGCCTCAAGAATGAATTTAGTAAAAAGTAGACTATATATTTTGCAAAGAAATTCAATGTACAGGTTATCTCCATTGTAGTATGTACTCTTTATCTTGATGATTTTATTCACCAACTAAATAAGATACAACAAATCATGGTTAAAATCCTTGTAATTTTAGCATATAGAGGTCTCTAAATCAATGAACTGTGACAAGATGGAATAAGCGCATCTCGTCTTTTTGGCACATCACAATGAGCTTAAGTCAATTGCAGATTCCCAGAATATTTCGGGATCCAACGGACATGGGTACAGTCAAAAAATTGACCACGCCCATATCCGTCGAATACCAAAATATTACAAGAATCTGCAATCGACTTAAAGATGACCGGCACATCATACCTTCATGGGAAATGTGTTTGCATGTAGCTCCATCCCTCCAAAGATATCATGTTTCTCCACTGCATGCTAATAATAAATATGGATGATAGGACCAAATTTATATAACTCAATCTTTATAAATAAGAAAAAAAAAATAGAAATGTTTGCAGTTTTTTTTAACCCATTCTCGAATGTGTGTGTAAATAATTAGGAATTTTAGTTAACAACAATTAGCGTCATCCAGAGTCACCCTAAAACCCCAATCTTGCTCACTTTTTCCTACAAACGAAAAATAATAGCGAACATAGTATTTTGATAGATGGCTATCTTGGCTATAGGTCGTCTTTCCTTATCCTGGTTTTGGTTAGTATATAATAAAAAGCACATGCGAAAATATTTTTACCTCATTTACAGTTGTTTATATATATATATATATAAACCTTCCAGAAAAATACTTTTTGATAATTTATCTCTGTACTCCAAGGTTGAAACAGTATTGTGTGACTTGGTTACATGGCTTTTCCGAGAAGTTTGTTAAATATTTCTTTTTATTTGTACTTATTTACTTTAGTTGGAGACGTGTCTATAATCTAATTAAAATTTTATAACAATAAATTATGTGAAAATTTTAGAGAATTTTAGAGTTCCAAACAAATTTAATATTTAAAAATAGTGAAAACTCAATTTAAAAGATGTATATGCAGATATATAATGATCTGTTGTTATTTTCGCTCACATTGGATTTGTTGATTAGTGTGGTTACTGTAACATGCTTTTGGAGTTTAGTTTTATTCACTAATATTTTCTTATTTATTAATATTTTTTTTTAGTATTTTGTAATTTTTGAGTCTTATTTGATTGATGCTGTATTATTATTTTTAAATTTAATTTTAACAAATAATCAATTCGCTTAATATAAGATCATTGTGACATTTTAAATTTTAATATAGAATTTTTTGGTGAAAGAATTTGAATTTGTCATTTTACATTGTTACTTTTTCACCAACAAATTCTATTCGCTTAATATAAGATCATTGTGACATCTTAAATCTCAATATAGAATTTTTTGGTGAAAGAATTTGAATTTTTCATTTTACATTGTTACTCTTTCACCAACAAATTCTATATAAAAATTCATACTAGTATGAAATATTTTATGTTGGTTAAATTGATTATTTATAAAAGTAAACAATAATTAATTATTTAAATTGGTAATCATTAACTTATATTATTTTTAATTATTTTACTATTGCATTAATATTGTAACTTGTAATTTTACAATTTTGGTGAAACTACTTCCATAAAGTATATTATTTGTATTTGGAATTCATGCAGTTAATTGTTTTTATTAGAGTTATTTTTTTATATTTTTTTATTAATTTAGTGATTACAATAGTGTGTAGTGTACAAAGATTGCATGATTTTTAAAAAGCTAAATAATTGTGTTGGTATTTTAGATTGATTTATATTTTGTAATGATATATATCAATTTTTTTTTTCTTTACCTTACTTTTCCTTCAATGCTTGTCCTCAAAGAATTACATAAGTCCTACCGAGACATAGATAGAAATATAACCGACACTTATATTACATAAATCTTGCTAAGACATAGATAGAGATATAACCGATACTTATATTAACATGATTTTTTAGAAAAATTGTACATCAAAAAATTTCAAATTATTAATAATAGTATCATTATTTAAAAATTACTGATATAATATATATATATATA